>JAUMTR010000004.1:1811402-1829298 GCA_032270685.1 Microctenopoma stevenorrisi | reverse complement strand
ACTGGCAGCTGCCCTTCAGAGCTCAGGCTGACTCTGTGGTGTGTAGGCAGATTTAAAATGGCACTCTGGAGCGTTTTATATAAGACGCCGCGTTTTCATAAGCAGGCGGGACAGAAGCAGTACAGAGGACGTCGGCCAGAGTCGCGGTGCATGTGTGAAAACTCTGAATCACGTGGCTCCAATCCGTGATTTCTCCGAGCTTACTCGCCTACGAGTTTAACAAACTGCCGATTTCCTCCGCAGGCGACGCGGGAATGTTCTGTGCACACACACCAACACTCGACTGATGGGTAAAGATAATGAGTAAAAAAAACATAATGAGTTTTCCCCTCTACAAACGACGGTTGTGGCAATTATCAGCATCATTGGCTGCAAAGTTAATAAAAGCTGTTTGAATCTCGTTTTAGGTACATTTCATTTCATTATGTTGCAGCTGGAACCTCGTGTGGGCAGGTTATTCGTTGTGCGACTAAAATGTCTTAGACTGAACTCAACGATCTCAAAATGACCCTGCAGCTCCGGTCGGGCACGTTCTGTTTACTGCTCTCAAACTTGACCAGGAGTCCATGTGTGGCGAAGGAAACCGGCGGGGCGTAGTCTGGAAAGCGTGCGTGTAACGGCACTGCACGTCAGGTCAAAGGTCAGGTCGAAGAAGCCTTCTATGGACGTGCAAAGTTCAGTACCAGAGTACGAAACGACTTCTGACTTCAGACTGAGTAAAAGGACAAGAGAGCGACCTCGAGGAAACAGCCGAGGGAACGCTGGAGCTGCTTGAACTCCATTAAACATCCGCACACACACTTAAATCCAATCTGACGGAGCTTGGGAGCATGTGTCGGGCAGGATGAGTTGAACTGCCCAAATCCAGGTGTGAGGAGCTCATGGAGATTTAACAAAGAGGTGCTGAAGCTCTGATGGCTGCTAAATAAAAACCACACTGTGAGCACAGATAGATTTTGTGGGGGAACACAATCAGAAGCAGATACACAACTTTCTACAAACGTAATGACAACAGAAAATCACAATCAGATCAAATATTCACTTCTCACATTATAAAACAAAACCGTGATCTTTCTCCAACCCTAACCAGAGCAACCGGACTCTACTGCGGTCTGTCAGTCAGCACGTTCGGTCCTTCTCCTTCTAGTTTCACCCAGTCAAGATAAATCCTTTTAAAACTACAGCGCAACACAGCGATCCGAAGCCACCGCGCCGGTTTCGTTGGCCAACCGTACGTTTCCGCCGTATGGAAGCGGAAATAAAGAAACCAGAGCAGTAGAACAGTGCTCGCTTTAAGTGGCTCCATGCTAATAAAGAACACCACGACTCCTTTAATCCAAGAGGGTCGAACCTGAGGCACTCATAAGGAATTAAAGAAAAAAGTAAACAGCCATCGTGGGAGGAGGTTAATTAGCTTTGCAGTGAGGGATGCCAATACTCCAGCTACTATCTTTTCAAATAAACAATTACTTGATCAATTCTGTTTGATTAAAGGATTCGCACAGACTTTTTCCCCTAAGTGTACGGCAGCTAATTAGTGCTGTGGATTATATTTAGAGGCTTTCCAGCTCGTCTTCGTAGCGTCTGTGCCGGTTCGGCGCGCGTCACAACGGACACATGTCGTTCTCATTAAGAGCGAGTGTCAAGAATGACTTCTTCAAAATCAAACGGTTTATTTTTGTTACTCGTCTCTCGTCCCTCAGTCGCATTCCTCCCCGTGTGGTTCCATATTTTAATGAATTCGCAGACATGACAGCCATGTTATTGCTTCAGCGTCCCCCCCCCCCACCCACTGTGTGACTGAATGAACCGTCAGCCCGCTGTGATCATGTGAGCCGACGAGGGGAGCCGCCGCTCTGCATTCACAGGTCACTGCGGTCACATCACCCCTCGTTTCACACACGCCGTCCGGCCCTGTTCATAGTGTGGGAAAGCCCGAGTTAAATCCAGACCACCACTCGGAGCACAATGACCCAAAAGGTGGTTGTCTCATTGCCTGAGTCACTGATCAGGGTTTTGTCTTGTCACCTTTTTTCACCCCGACAGCAGCAGACAGCTCAATCCACTCCATCAGATCAGAGCTCCTCTCTTCATATCTTCATTTTCCCTCCTTTTCTTTCCCGTTCCTTCAATAATGGTCAATCCCACATCAATGCACCAGGCCCCTTTCACTGTGTCTATTCCCCGAGGTGGCCTCATTACCCCAGGGTGTTTTGTTTGTTTGTTCCCTGGTTAAAGGAGCTGAATTGAGCAGCCGGCAGGGGTGGACTGCAGGGAGAGGAGGGAGTGGAGATGTGGCTTCAGGGTGAGGAGAAGGAGCAGAGGACACAGAAGCCCCCGCGGTTCTGGAGAGGACGGCTCGGCGATCGCCGGGCAGGAGGGCGCCGCTGCTGCCGATCGCACCAGTGGTGATAACGGGGGCGATTATAATGAAGGTGGCGCTGAAGATAAGAATTATGATTCATGTTGTTGACATCATTTAAAATCGCGAGCAGTATTTCGTCAGGCTGACTCAGTGAGACTCTTCAGGTCTGAACGAGAGGCGCTGTGTTGGAACATCACGTTTCCACAGGTAAACGCTCAGAGTTTCTCTGCAGCGCCTCCTGAACGCGGTCAGACTGCAGGAGAGAGCATTTTCTCTCCACAGGCACGCTGCAGACGTAACGCAACTACACAGTCCGACCTATTCTTTCTGTGAGGTCGCGCGGTGTGATGACGTCACCGTTCCTGTTCAGAACAGCTTTTAAAGAAATATTCCAGCGATTGCACTGGCTGAGGCGTGGATGATACGACTGAGCCGTCTGGATTTTCTTTATTTTAAAATATATTTTTTTGCAGGAACTTCACAAAGAACTTCTGTGAACGCTCATTAACGTCTCGGCGCACATCCATGAAATAAGCGTCTAAAAAATACTCCTTTGATGACAGTTTTCTAGGGCATCTCTGGGGCTGCAGCAAACAGTTATCTCCGTTAATTAGGTGGGAGACTGAATGAATTCAGTGTGTCAAACATAAAAAATAATTAAAAGCACCTGAAGTGTCCACGTTCCATTCTTCAGCTCAAAGATCCCAAACTGAAAGTCATACGTGATGAAGACAAGCAGCGAACTTGCCATAAATTTGTCATTTTCTCATTATAAATTACCAAAATATTTCATTATATATGAGGATAGTTGGCGATTTGTTTTCTTTCAAACAACTAATCAGTGTGTTCAATAAATATTTGCCACCGTCTGCACTGCTCTGTACTGAGATAAACTTTTTCTTACATGAAGTTTAGACGGACACGATGAAGCCGTATTCAGTGCGTTTTATTGATAATATTTATGGACTTTCAAAGGAGGAATGATACAGTGACATAATGATACTTTTATTTTGGTGAATTACATGTTTACCTTTACGCTGTTTAAGGGTTGGAATCTCAGTACCTCACGTTTCTGTGACAGATTTTTTTTTATTATTCTTGCGATGCTGAATAGCGAATGACATATTCACACCCGCCTACACAGGCACACACATACGCACACTTTGCACCTTGTGAAGGACACACAGGCCAATTAATTACTGGGAGCAGGGTGTTTTAAATCTGGTGGAAGGACAGCCTGTTGTTCCTGCAGAATGGGCTGTAATTAAAGAAAGCTGAGCTGCAGCTGAGGAAAAGGCCACACATCAGCCCCGCGCGGGCCTGGACGGCAATGATGGGAATTTATGGCTCACCCCTGCATGTGTGCGTGCTCGCCGCGCAGCTTTAAGCCAGGCGCTTTCAACCGCGGAGTTAACTGTATATAGATGCAAAGAAATTCAAGGGTTCAATGAGCACACTTTATGAAAACTGTTAGCTACTGGTGTCACACCAAAGCAGTATTTAGGAGAGGTTACTGACAGATCATAAGCAGCTGCTGTCAATGGCATGCTGTCAATGGTGTGACATAAATCAAAGCTCACGTACAACAAGAAGTACAATTTAGAATAGACCAATTTGAGCAGGCTCTCCTCCCCAAACAAAAAGTGCATTGATTTTATATGACTCCTCTTCAGCAGAGGGATTTATGTGAACAAGCCCGAAGTGTCTACTTCACTAGGCAATGAAAACTGGATCCCGCCCCGCCGCTGCCGCCCGTATTAAACTGCCCTTCTCTCAGACTCTCTCCATAAACATGATTTCTATTTCATCTGCTTTTCCTGCTCCTCATTTTCCACTTTTCTTTCATGTTCTTCGTCGTCGCATTCCGTCTCGAACACACACACACACATCCCCTCTCTTCGTTCCCCCTCCTCCCTTTCTCACCCCTATCTCCTGGCCTGTGTACACGCCTGCCTGTTTCTACCTCTCTGTGCATTTGTACACCTCTATCCCTCTCCTTTGCCATTCACTTCTTTCCCTATCGCTCCGTAAAACACTCCTTCTGCCCGCTGCTTTCTGACGTCTCTCCTTCCACCTCCATCCATCTCCTCCTCGCTCTCTCCCGACACCCCTCCCCAGCCGCCGCCACCTCACTCGCTCTCACAGCTATTCCCTCCATTTTTCTGCACATGAGATTTGCCTAACAATAAGTGGCTCTGCCCAAGGTCAGATAAGAGAAGCACAGCCCAGGAAGCCACAGCCACTGTTTCTTTCATCCCTTTTTTTCCCCCTCCTCTCTCCTCGCAGCTTTCGAATTATCTCTGCAGCACATAATAATAATTACTGAGGACGGCAACACAGAGATAAGAGTGCAGAAGCTGAAATGGCGAGAGAGAGAGAGAGAGAGAGGGAACGAGAGAGAGAGAGAGAGAGGGTGGACAGGTTAGAAAAACTATAGAAGCAAGAAGACGCACAGTAAAGGTATATTAGAGAGGGACTATGAGGTATGAGAGAATACAGGTGGAAGGGAGAAGTCAGGAGGGAAAAGAAATACAGGGGAAAATATTACAACTTAAGGCTGGTGTTATTCTATTTTTTTCTTATTCAAGTAATCCTGTAAGAAAAAAAAAAACAACAGTAATGTAGTCTGTCTCAAAAACATGCAGTATCTTACTGACGACAGAAAGATACCGTCGGACCGCCGATGTAGATTAGAACTGTGTAAATGAAAAAAGGTCTGCTGTGCTTTCAGCCTTAGATTGATCCTTATTGTGGAGGAACCTACTTAGCAATAAACCTATTTCTGGTACAATATTCAGTGAGTATTTACAGTACAGAAAGGGATTTACATTTATATTGGTCTTTACATGAAGCCACGTGTAAATGTAGGTAAAACAGACAAGTGTGCGCGTGTTGTTGGCGAGTTTCGTCCTGGAGATCAGGGTTTACCTCCCGTCACAGGTGCTGTAGCAAGCACATTAATTAATAATAATATCATGCCCATATTAAGAAATGTGAGTTTCTGCAATATTAAATGATGAGACAAAGCCAGGGCTGTTTCTAGGTATTCTGGGGGCCTGTGCAAAATTATTTTGGGGGCAACACAGAAACAAAATCAAGTTGAACCATAGAAAAGATATCTGAAATATTGGATATTTGAATTACATAAGAATAAGATTCAGAATAAAGCAGTGGCTCGGGGGCCCCTAGTGAGTGAGTGCACATTAGCCAGACCTGCAATAGATCTGTAACATTATGAAACATTTATTTTTACCACACCTAACGAAGATAAATTTGTGCCCAAAATGTGACTGTACTACGCTTTTAAGACGGTGACGGTCCAGCACGCCATAGTTTCCTTGTTCTAGAGACGCGTCTGTGGGTCGCATGAGTCGGGGAAAACAACCTATGTGATCGTTTAGGCTGGACGAGTCTTCTTTACTAGTTTTTTGGCAGCAAATGAAGGTTTGGACACGTGTTGGATTAATTGTTGGTTTTTCACACGCTATGTTGACAATAAGAAACATGTGAATATCACCAGCCTTTAGTTTTTTAAAACAAAACTGTTTTTTCTGCCCAAAGAAAAAGACTTTGTTTTAGCAAATGACCTAAAACTTTATTTGTTTCGGTGACAAAGAACAGCAGAAAAAGCTACGAGCCTGACACATAATTACTAAATTATCTTTCTAACCAAGTTGTTTCTGTGCCCAACTTACCCTTAATTGCAGTGTTGTGGGAACAGAACGGTTATATTTCTGCAGCTGTGATTTGTGAACAGTTTTGGAAGACAAACCAACAGGAGTGTCGGCGTTACAAACAGTTTTGTCTTTTAATTTGGACAACTTTCGAAGTAAAACAAAAATTTAAATGTCTTTTTGCCTTAGACCCCGTTAGTTCCAAGACAAGACAAGATCTACTGTATCATTAATTTTTGGCAAACTTCTGCTCCGTGTCGTCGAATCCCTGCGAGAGAGAAAGCGAGCGAACACCAAACAAAGGAAATTGCTTTCTTTCTTTTTAATGCTGGCATGTGGTTTGGTAGCATTTCTGCACCTGTGACAATGCACCGCTCACCGTCACATCAGACCTGCTCTCTGCAGGGGTCAAATTGCCATTTTGCTACAAGATGAAGTGTCATCTGAATTGATTATGTTTCTACAATGACTCCAGGAAAAAAAGAAGAAGAGGAGAAAATTTTTCTTTATGACTTGTTACACCTGTGCACACACACACACACTCGTCTGCTGAGCTGACTGCTGTGAGCTCATCTGTAAGCACACGCAGCCTGCAGCGTGTCAATCAGAACACACATTAAGATTTGCAGAAGTTATGATTACACACTCAGAACAAAGAGTCAGTGGATGGAGATGCGCTCATACAGCCGCGCGCACACACGCACGCCCGCCCGACACACACACGCACACGCCCGTGCTCCTATGCAGCACACTGGCCGTGCTGCACCACCTAACCCCTGACCTCCATATCTGAGGGAGCAGGGTAAGCCTCCTAGTCCCTGAGCTGCTGCTCCCAAACCCCCTCCACGCATACGCTCACACTCACTGCAACTACCTCCACCCACCCATGTCTCTCCCCTCTGTACTCCACCCCCAACCCCCTTAGGACCTGCTATCAGCTGGGCTGAGCCCTTCTGCACCAGCCTGATATCCACACAGGATTGGAGGGAGGGGAAGCAGCTGGGTGGAAGTACAGAGAGCTGTGATTTACAGTGAGAGACAGAGAGAGTAAGAATCAGGGTCTTTCTGCATTCCTGTTTCTTGTTCCTGTTTGTCTGTGTCTCGGTGTGCAGCGCCCGTGTGTGTGTGTGTGTGTCTCCTTCTCTCTTTGCATGTAGTGATGATTATCACTAATGTGTTATTGCTTCAAACGATGGCAGATTAACCCCCACTGCCACTGCTCAATCCCTCCCCGTTTCATCCCATCTCTCCATCCAGCCGCCAGCCCAGCATCACCCCTCAGTGTGTCGGGTGTAGTAATGCCATTCTGTTCTCTTCTTATCTCCCGACTCAGGCCCTGTCACCCGGGTGACCCATGAACTAACAATCAAGAGGGGAGCGAGGGGGAGGGAAGGAGCGGTTCAGGGAGGTTGAATGGGCGACTGGAGAAGCTGACAAGGAAGGAAGGCTGGGGAGGCTGAAAAATAGAAGAAGGGACGGATTTGAAGAGTGAAAGGCCGAGTGGGTGGTTTGAGAGAGAGAGGGCGGCTTCTCCTGTCCGGCGTGAGATCAGTCCACCTGAATTCTCCTCACTTTCCACACAAAGAAACTAGAATTATTCTGCAGCTATTCCTATTTTTAGGCAACCTTTACGGGCGTTTCCAGATCCAACTGTTGTTTGGAGCATTCTACACTTCAAACAAGTTCTCACAAGTTTTGCTTGTGTACCACTGGTCATGTCAGACATCGGTCTCTCATCAGTCAGCAGTTCAGAGGACACACTGCTCCCGTTAAACCTGCAGCAGCCAAAGAACCAGATGTCGACAGCGGCGACAACGAGCAGCCGCGTTAGCAGCACAGTGCAGATACATCACGGAGCTCTGAGAGACAATATGGCGCTGCTCTGTGGTGGATGTCAAGCCTGTGGAAACGCAGATCGCTTCTTCAAAGGTTTGCCTGTTGATCCAACTCTGAACCAGCACCACCACTGTCGGTTGGAAATGGGGTATGAGCAGGTGGAGTGCTGCTAAAGTGGCATCGTCAAGTTTGTTATGCTCCTACTCATGCCCATGATGCACCTCTTCTCATGGGGACCCGTTGAGTCAATGTGCAGTTCAGATAATAATAATAAACAGATGACCCTGCAAGCTCAGCTCTCCGCCTCAAATCATGACACCAAAAGGCTCAGACTGCTCAAACACGAAAGGGAAAAATGGGAGAAAGACCAATAATATTGAGCCTCTGGCTCAAACGGGTTGGACGGCCACCATCGTCAGCAGCTGGAATCATTAATCCCCTTATAGGGGGAGAAGAACTAACACTTAAATATCTTCTTAGCCGTAATTACATCTCTGATCGATTCACAAATCACCATCCAGCTAAAAAACATGGATTCTTGTTGCCAGTTGCTTGAAATGCCACAAAAAACCCTTTTAAAACACATCCCATTAAAGAAGCCGTGCAAACACAAAGACAGTTAAAGATCTGTAATTTGTATCTCCATCCGAGTGTTGTCTCTGGCGGATTAAATCAAATATTCCCGTCTGTCAACAATAGTGCCGCTACCACTACTTCATAAGAGATTTAAGGCAAATCAGCTGACAGAAAAATTCAGTGCATGTGTTCTGAATCTGACAGCGATGGTGGATCTGATTTGCATTTTTGCACTCGCCGGTCTGATTTGGAGACAGACCTTATCTCGGCGGTTTCAGCTCGGAACCTGCCGATGACTGACTGTTAACCCTTCAGAAACTCATCATTCGGCTGCATTGATTAAAAGATGACTGAACTTATTATGCATTAAAGCGTCATGTCAAAGCCCTGGCACGACGAGATAGCAGCCTTATCTCTCCTCTACCTGATAAGAGACAACATGGGAGAGAGACAGGGCAGCAGCAGCAGCAGCAGCAGAAGGAGGATAGAGGTGGAGGTGTGGGGCGGCGGGAGGGTGGGGGGTGATGGAGAGGGAGAGAAGGAAGCAGAGCAGGAGGAGAGATACAAGATGGGAAGATAGTAGTAAAGGGTGGTGGGAGGTTGTGGGGTGGCGGCTGTGGAGTTATAATAAGAAGGGAGGGAGAGGAGAGGGAGCACATCTAGAGCAGAGGGGAGGAGAAGGAGAAATTGAGAGGGATGGCAGATAGAAGGGAGACACTGCTGGGGCATCTAATGCCCCTTTGTCACGGCACAAACCTTTCTCCATTCGCACTGCTTCCTTATGTTGCCGGGTTTTTTTGTCTCCATTTGCATTTTTCTCCATTTTTTTCTTCACTGTCCAGTGGTCCATCTCACTTCTTTCCCCTCTCTCTCTCTCTCGCTCGCTCTCCCTGGCTGCTGCTCTCTCTCTCTCTTCGGTAAGTCTTTGAAGGGAGGTCATGGGGGAGACAATGCAAACACGGGCCCTCTGAATAGAGAATGGGAAGAGGACAGCTGTTGGAGATGACAGCAATGGCTGTTAAAACGCAATCTGTCTCCTTTCCCACCGGCCTGTTGCAAAACACACACACACACACACACACACACACTTTTACATAGGTTGTGCCTGACGTCTTTTCACAGAGGCCACAATGTCAAGGCGACACTCCCAACTGTCAAACACAAGTGAGAGAGCACCCCTGTCACAGGCCTGTGTCATCCTGCGCACACACACACACGCACACACACACACACACACACACACACACACCGCAGTGGCAGCATGAGCAATATGTAAATGTTGAAACACGTATATGTATAAACTATAACAATGGACTAAGTGGAAACCTTACATATTGTGTGATGAAGAACCTACAGTCCAGCATTATGTCAGCAGAACGTACTGTGGAGCCACAAACATTTAAAAGTAAACATGAATACCATGCTACCATGATGCAGTAGATTATTAAATGCATTCATATTTAAGGTGCATAGTCTATTCTTAGTTTTGTGCATGCTCCTGGATATTTACATCTACAGGAGTGCACCGTATCTTATGAGCTGACCACATGCTTTAGTTTTAAGCATGAGGGACACAGAGAGGACAAGCGGTTGGGAAAGAGAAGAGACGAGCCACACGGGGGCAGTGCAGCGAGCTGTTCAAACATATTCTCACCCTATTTATTACACCTAAACTGGACTAAGACATTAGGAAACTGGCTTATATATATTTCTTTACATTTTTGTGAGGAAGTGCAAAGCAGCGATTTGTACACCGGCCGTTTAAACCTATGTGAACCGAATCGACATCACCTCCTGTAGAACGACCTGATGATCTGTTTATCAAGCTGTTTTTATAGCTATGTTAATTACTTCAAACTCAGGAGAACCATATTTGTGCAGTAAACATGATGAACTTTCTCCAGTTAAAAAAAAAGAACGCTAAAACAGGGCATGCTGCTCTCAGGCGTTGGATGAAATTACCTCTCACGCTCCTTCATACGCTTGTTTATGATAAGTGATTGTATTTTTGTTCTGTAAAGCACTTTGTGACGTTCGTCTTTGATATGCGCTGTATAAATAAACTGTACTTACTTACTTCCAGCACATATCTGGCTCGTTAGCTCATGAATGTGCCGTGATGCTAACAGGCTAGTCGCTAACTTGCGTGTACTGTGCATTTATCACGGAACAGCTGCGTGTTGCGCAACAGTTGTGTCCATGAAAACCAAAGTTAATTCACATAGCTAAACATTGTTTTAAATATGATTCATACACTTGTGATAAAGTTTGAGCCGAAAATAATTTATTAAATTCAGGCACCTTTCAGCTGAGAGAAGCGGCGCGTGCAAAATAAATATGACAAATGCACATTAGAATACAATTCACATGCTTCCCTGCTGGGACCGTTTGTAAAGACAAAGTCTTTACACCCCTGTTTAATGACTAATGCACACGGCATCATTAAACGTATATAGTCTCCATCAGTATAGACACGTGTGTGTGTGTGACATAAAAACGCAACAAAACCACAGAAATCCTGAACACCTGTGACAGCAGGCAGCTACTCACGCGTTTTCGTCTGATTTCAAATTACAAGCTTGAACATTTTTTATAAAAACCACACAAAGCTGTATTGTTTCCTAGCATGAGTGTGCGACACATTTTAAACCGGTACACACAAAAAATGCAAAGCACTGCAGCAAATTTACACCAGGCAAACATAAATCCCGTACAGAAAAATATGATAATAGCTTGTTTGTGCTCGAAAAGAATAATTTTTAATTACAAATCTCTTTAAGTATGGATTAAAAAAAACAGAAAAGGGTGGAGAAGGGTTTAAAGTCTATTAGTTAACCGCAGTAATCAGCACAAACAGCTGACTGATGCGATTCAGGGGTGGGGGGGGTGAAACAAAGCAAAAGAGAGAAGGGGAGATTTGCTCTCTCTCTGGCCTCCACAGAGGGGGGGGGTGTAAGAAAGAGGAAGGAGGTAACAACAGTCCTCCGTCATCCTTGTTGATGCGAGTGTATCTTAGACCCAATTCTCCACTGACAGGAGGTAAACATGGGCCTGTACTACTGACCACATGATATACACACCACCACCTTCCCCATCTCCCTCTCTCTGCAGATTCAGAGCTCACACAGAAGCTCACGTACACACAGTTCACTCATTAACTGTCAAAACGCACTAATGAGAAATAAAGAGACTCGGTCTGAGTATATTGGACGGAGGTGAAAGAGCGACATACCAGCAGACACAAAAGACTGGAATAAAACAAAGACAAAGGGAGGACAAGGAGGCCGACAGAGAGGAGAACGACAAGGGAAAAAAACAAAAAATGATTTTAGCAGGACGACTCGAAGATGGTAACACTGAGCGGGCAGACATCAGAGTCCAAACAGAAAGATGAATCTACAAGGCGCGCTCGCATTGAAGCTGCTTTGCCTAGCAGTGAAAGAAAAATTCACAGCTCCAGAGAAAGCCTTTCTGCACACACACACACAATTATGCATCCATGCACACACTCACACGTGAGCGCACACACACACATGCCTCACAATTAGATGGCTCCCTTTGCCTGGTTCGTGCGAGGGGGCTCTGGTGTTGAAAAGGGTGTTAACACCTTGTCTTCCTGCTTCCTCGCTCCCATTTCGCTCACGTTACCCCCTCGGTTCAGCCCCCACTTGGAGCTGGATTTGGGCAGAAGGTGCCAGACACTCGGAGGCAGACCTCTGCTGGAGAGGAGGAAAGAAATAATGATGTCAGGAGGGCTGGAGGTGTGCGAGTGTGCGTGCACGAGTGGTCTTCCACGTGTCTTGCTTGTACAAGTGTTAGCTTGTTTATCTATTGTTTGGACCATGTTGATTGTCCCCGTCTAACCTTGCTTTGCTTGATGAATTTAAAGTCATAGACGTGCTAACTAGCACCCAGATGCTTTGCTGTATAAACCCCCCCACACAACATACACAGGGTTTTTCTTACTGGTGACGAATTAATCACAGAGACTGAACCGTATTGTCAAAACATTTGATGCTGATAAAAATGAAAACACTCATTTGCACCTTTGGTCGTCTGAATTTTCATTTCCAGCATCCTTCTGTGATATTTATAAAACTTCATCTCCATTACACGCTCCCATATTATTCAGTCATTCCGACTTTCCAGTGACATTTCTGTCATCTTCACATGCAGCCACGTTGGGGGAAAAAAGATCATCCCGAGTCTTGGGAACGAGCTCCACAGTGAAGTTGACATTACTCACACGTGTGTGATGCAGTTGCACTGAAGTATATTTATTTCTTAGCTTGTCGTGCTTGTTTTTTTCCCATCGCATAACAAACGATGTGCCGTGCAGAATCATCTCATGTTTAACTGCAGATGTGCAGTCATCAGCCTTTGTCTGTTTTTCTACCCAGTGGTCACTACTATTGACGGTTTAAAAAAAAAAAAAGAAGAGGCGAGTTGTTCTATTTTTGGAGTTTATCCCTTCCTGCACACACTGTGTATTGATTAGGATTGTTTTTAACAGACTGCTGTGAGGTCCATTAACCTGTGCTGATGACAAAGCATTAAGAGACAAATGCGTCCCCAGAGGTTCTTGGGGAGGGGGGTGGGGGGCAGAGAAGGATGAGCAGGACAGTGCAGTAAACGGCATGATGCTGCTTCTTTTAAAAAGCTCTAACTTATTGTTGTACATTTTTAAATCCACGTTTTGTGTTTTATATACACTACTGTAAAACTGATAATTGCAAAATGTTTAATGACATTTGAATTTTATTTGTTTCCCTAATGTTTTTGATTTTTCTCAATAGTAAACTCAAATTTGACTTTTGATTTAGAATTTAACCTAAACCACATTTTTTTCCTAAGTTGAACCTAAATTGAACTTTAGCCATTGGCAAGAAATCAAATTAAGAAGCTGAAATCCATTCTTTATCTGAACTAGTTTTTGAGTCAGGTAGTACCGTACAGGTGATGGTGCAGCTATTCTCAGAGCAAACAGGACACACGCACACGCACACGCACACGCACACGCACACACACAACTATGACCAGAGTGTGCAGAGAAAAAGAGCGAAGTGCAGGCTGGTGGCCTAGTTAGCTTAGCTTAGCTTAGCTTTAGCAATCTAATATGTAAACCGAAGAGCAATGACACAAACAAGAAAGAAAAGGACAAGAACCTTAAACATGACGCGAGTCCACTGCAGGAGTTGGTCACCAGGAGAAGAAGGCCCAAAAAAAATCCAACACAGCTACAAACAAAAAAGTTGGTGGAGGAAGGTTATTAAGCTGCAGCTTTCTGACAGGTCACGCGAGCAGGCAGGGGGCTTATGTAGTGTCCCTAATGAGGGGCCGGAGCACAGGTGAGTGAGTGGGCGGAGCAAGGTGGTGGCAGAAGGGAGGGGCTGAGCGAGTGTGTGGCCAGGTATGCCAAAATGAGTGTGACCGTGCAGGAGTAAAAAAAAGGGACAGAAGATAAACTAAGAGGGTGCAGGAATGTAACAGGTGGATTAATCCTTCAAGATGGCAGCTAGCTGCTAATGCTGCTGGCACCTAAAGAACGTGCAGGTGACTGTGTGCAGTTGCTTAATGAGCTGAACGTGCAGAGTAAAAGATGTGGTGTTATTTGAGTTGTTTATTGGAAACTCGTTTGTTGTCTTTTTCCTGATTTGCACACAGAGAAATACAACTGTGCGCCCGTCCCCTTTATTTTATTACAACATGGCTTCCTCCGTGTTGTGATATCAGGCATTCAATCAAAACGTCTGTGGGATGAAACCACTCAGCTTCAAATGACCCTTTCCTGTGTTTTGTTGATTATTGCAATACATGAAAAGTGGTGCAGTGATCCCTGATTCTTCCTTCTTTCCAGTTTATTTTTCTAGCTTAGCCTCCTTTTTTTAGCCTTCCCTATTTCCTCATCAGATTCCCTCCCTCCATAATTACCACATATTAATTTTAAATGAGAGCCCTAACACGTTGCATGGTTTTAATACAGCCCGCTAATATGAGAGGTAATTTATGGGGTGTGTGTGTGTGTGTGGGATGGAAAGAGTGTCGTCCATCACAGAAATCATTAAAGAGTGGAAGCTTCACTTTACTTTTACCCTCACTCTATCAAAGACGCTCACTTTCTTAACTCACACAGGTGAGTGTCAGGTGCCCCTCAGACAAGCATAAGGCTGAACGGTGTGAATATGAGAAAACAGAGACACTAATGTGAACGTTATCCACCGTAGCTTCTACAGAACAGCTTGCTCGAGTGTAAGAAGGAAACGGAGGCAAATTTATTCCTCCATCTCCACTTACTCTCTTTCTCTCCTTCTCTTCCCAATTTTCCTTTCTTCTCCTCTCCCCTCCTGTCTTTGTGTTGTGCACCCCATTTCAGAGGCTTTTCAGGGGCTGAAGTGGCGCTTGGCTATGTTGAAGTGTCTGCACTGCTGTGCCTGAGCCTGCAATTCACCAACTGTATGTGTGTGTGTGTGTGTGTGTGCCTGAGCCTGCAATTCACCAATTTCACCGCTAATTATCCGACAAAGGCTACCGGCAGGGAGGAGCAGAGGAGGAGGAGGGAGAGGAGGGTGGAGAGGGGTGGCATATGCGGGAGGTCCAGGCCTGAGGGGGGGTGGCGATGCTGGCACAGCTGAGACACATGGCACGAGACCAGACAGACGCCTTTGTGTGTGTGTGCGTGTGTGTGACGGTGGTGAGTGTTTCGGTGTAGATGCAGCGTGTGTCGGAGCATGTGTCCCGTTGGACGCTCTCTCTTGCTCTCACTATGGCTGGGTTGGTTGCAGCTGTAGTTCAGCGAGTCTTAACTCCTGAGGCTGGTCCCAGCATGCCCAGTAGTCTCACTACGCCTACTGGCATAGGCTGCTGGTCTTCAGCCATCGCTGCCTCTCCCCGTGTGTGTGTGTGTGTGTGAGAGAGAGAGGGACAGAGGGAGGCAGAGAGAGAGAACGAGATTCACATCCCTCTTGCCAATTGTTTTACTACGTATCAGACAGGGGCCTTCCAGGGAGGCAGGCTGCCTGGCAGTCAGCCCAGCTGAGCTGTGGAGTTTGTCCAATGTTTTGTTTTCTTTTTTGTTTGTGGCTATGTGAACTATATTTACACATACACATATGCTTCTGCACATACAGCATCTATATATGCTAATTCTATACTACCTTTTTCATATTGAATAACACAAATAAATGCTAAAATAAATGCACATTGAGGATTTACAGTGATGAGGCACACACAAATTAAACATTCTGCACATGTCATTATACACATGGCTTACAGATTATTATACATACACAGTTTCATATTGTTAGAAATGCTACTTACACTCTATTGTGCATTTATTAACACACACACACACACGCATACATACATGCAATATGTATATATATATGTATGTATATACGGTTGTACATGCATGTTGTTTCACATTTCCAGTCATTTTGTACACTTACTCTTTATATTTACCATTGCATAATGCTAAATATAACCAGTCATATATTTATATTGTGTAAATGCATATACACACATATTTAATACATACTGAAATACAATCTGTATTTACAGTGCATGTACACAGGTGTTTCTAGACAAAGTGATTGCCTATGAATACACTGATATAGTTTCATAAACCAAACACAGTGTTCTTTCTTCGAATGTTTATGAACTCACATATCATGCGTGTTTGGTTCCTGCAGATGTAACGGCATGTACCATCTCAGGAATCCATTTCACCAAACATCATAGACCTGCATAGAGTCAGCGGACAGGCACATTTGACTGAATAAAAGGAACTTTGCTGATGGACAGTATTCTCCAGATGGCCATTTAGCAGGCTGAAGTAGAAAGCGACTCAGGTCCGTGTGTGAGTGATGGCTTCCTTGCCCTGTCTTTTCTCCCAGCTCACCGCTGATGGATTAAAGCTCTGGACAGGTTTTAGCCCTATTGATCTCACCTGCCATGGCTGCTCACATCAGCTGGTGTGAGGGTGAGGAGGAGGAGGAGGAGGAGGACACCATGGAAAAAAGAGCACAATGACCACTTGGCCAATCTCAACTTTTTAGGCAAACACACGACTCTTAATTATGGTGTTTTGTCAGCATTGACCGTCAAACTTAGCACCATGTGAAAAAAGAAAATGACTCGACTCTGATAATTAAACGAGTCATTTCTACACTAACTAAAAAACAACTTGTACGTTTGTGTTTCGAACAAACCTGAGAGGAATGAATTTAAACTTAATGAATCTATTCATCAGCATGATTCTCTCAGCTTCTCTTAATAAAGACACAAAATAAAAAACTGTACTGTGAGCTAAATGCTAACACTAGCATATAGAAACAGGTACGAGCAGAGAGGCCTGGGCCCGTCACAAATTCACTTTCTCATATGGTGTCATACGGTGTCATAAGCTAACATATGACACCGGCTTCTTTTGTTTGAGCATAACATGAGCTATTTGAAAATGTGCTTTGGTGATGTCACATTACACAAAATGATTTATTTTAAATTGTTTAGAGCCAATCTGAAAATAGCTTTTATTGTTTATTTATCTTTTTTTCGTTTTGTTTGTTTTTAATGGTGTAACCATTTTTTTTTTAGTTTGGTTTAATTTATTTCAAGAAGAAGAAGGTTAATCACCTGTGATTTCTTTTTTATATATTGGCTGTAATTGTTTTTACTTTTTGTTGTAGTTTGTGCAAATATTAGATTCAATTTCAGTTGAATTATGAGATATTACAAGACTTTTCAAGAATGAAAAGAGAATGTAAAACGAGATCTCCGGGCTTTCGTGAGTAATCTAAACAACAACGTTCCCCTGTAATATTAATCCTTCACAACTAATTAACAAGCAGCCGTTTGACTCAAAACCCCAAATTTGCTGCTGCTCACTTTAGAACCAACCCTCTGGGATATTTCAGTCTGCACCTAAACGACGCACACAGAGCTAGAAATAGACAGAAAAACACAGCTGTCATATTCACATAGGTCGTTTCCCGTTGCTTCACATTTTGACACTTAAAACATTATATGAGTTTGGTGTGCACATGTGAAAACAGCCCGGGGCCTGTGTTTGTCACTGTAGATTCGGCATCGAGGCTCATTTTCATGTGTTGGACTATCACCGTCCTCCATGCCGGCTTATCTAACTAACTGATAAATAACACAGTCTGTCACAACGATAACAAGGTCAATTCAATAGGCTGACCAACAGCAATGTTTTCCCTAAAACATCATAATCTTTAATGACAATAATTCTATGCCTAAAACTGGTTTTTTTCAGCTTCTGAATATTTTCTTATCTTTCTAATTTAGATTGTTTATTCCCTATTGAGATAAATCATACCTTTTGTGCTTCAGGACACAGCAAATGGACCCCGAGAGATAAAGATAGAAAACTGCCAAGTAACCTTCTATTCAGATTCCAGAACTATCATTAAATGCAATTACACTC
>JAUMTR010000004.1:1773694-1811302 GCA_032270685.1 Microctenopoma stevenorrisi | reverse complement strand
TAAATCTTTTTGGAAGTTTCTAAATACCTGAGAATACAAAATGTGATACAATTCAGGTTTCAAAGTGATTAATTATAAATATATGCAAATGTGTGCTGTGGAACATGACGAGTGTAAATCAGGCGAGGATGTTCTTTGAGCGCTGCCGAGATTGAGGCTGAGAGCTGACCCCGGGTTAATCATTTTTCACTTCCCTATCGCATTCGATTCTGCTGCCTCTGTGTGTGTGTGTGTGTGTGTGTGCTGGTGTGTGTGTACATATGTGTACTACAATGTGGCATGCATGTGTGAGTGTGCACCCATGCTGTGCTAGTGGAGGCAGTGCCCAGTTCACCATAAACTTTGTACACATGATTAGTATAATATTTGCTTTCAAATTTATGCAAAATGTGTGTAAAAATCTTCAATCAGAATGTGTGTATTTCATAAGTTGGCTTTATTTCTGTGTTTGCACATTTTAATTGATGTGACAGCAGGACTTCTTCAGCTGTGCTTCAGGTTTCAGTGGAGCGGTCTGAGGTTAGATATTCTGACGGTGTCCGCGTGCTCTGTTCACGCGCGACCTCTGAAACGACCTCGCCCAAAACCAGGAAGCACTGAGCAAAACTGTCACACAGCTCATTATATTCCTTTAAATCGTTGTTTGTTCCCCCTGTTGTTAGACTTATTGTGAAGCAAACAACACAATGCTAACGTAATATATCAGCATTTTAAATGGACGCCGGGCTCCTGGACTATTACAGTGCAAGCCTGCAAAATGTTCACACATCGGCCCACAGTTTGACAGAGCAGTGTGCGTTTCACATGTTGAGATGTGTTTCACACTAACGTTTGTTCCAGCAGTGCGTGTCAGCTGGATTTAAACAACGGCGGCGCCAGCAGCAGCAATATAATCATGAGGAGGTGGTTAATTATTTGTTTGTTCTCCATGCAACGATTCAGGATCTGCAAGAACTGACTGAACGGCGGAGAGACTGACCTCTGTTGCCGTGGAGGTCAGTTTTAGCGCTGGTACAGTTTGGCACTGTTTAGCTAATTGGTGTATCTGACCCACTGTACGCGCACTTGTGAACAAGGCCAAGACTCCCAGCCAGGAGGGGAAGGAGTCGCCCAATGTCTTCAACCCCGGATTTCCTGCACAGGAACCTGCACAAAAGCGGATTTTTTAAAATTTTTGGCCACTTGCTGTAAACACAGCACTGATGAACCTGTTAGCAAACAGCAGCTTATTTACACACTAAGCAGACACATCGCAGCATTAGCATTCATTTGTGTCCAACTGGTGGTTGCAGGTCTATTACTCCCCAGGTTTTATCTGTTGTTTCCTCTGCACCGACTCCTGAAACGTCCGCTGCCAGCTGCTCCTTAACATTCACCAGCTTCTTCTTGTCACTGCACCGGTTAAGTGAAGTGAATACACAGGAATACATATCCCAAAAGGAAATTCGACTTTGTTAATTTAATTTGAACTAAGTGATTGGATTTTTTTTTTTAAGAAGGTGAGTGGGTTTGAATTATGACTTATTATTACATGGACGATATGTTCATGAACACAGACAGGTTAAAAGACACTGATGTTTTGCTGTGAATAAATTCCTGCTCTAACTTTTCTGCTCAGATGAATAATGTCTGACTCTCTTTTTTTGGGGGGGGGGGTCCATTCAGAGATAGGCTTCACGGCGTTTTGATTTGCTCCCATCTCCTGTGCTCCCTCAGATCCCAGAGTCGACACTTAGAGCAACATTTATTCAGAACCGAGTTGTGTTTTCACTCCTCTGGCAGCTCTTTGATGTATCACACCGAGGAATGGACTATTTCAGCTGTTTATTTATTATTACAACCTAATATAGTTATGATTTTCTATTGTAATTTCATAATTGCTGCACTGTCAAAAACAGTCAAGACTAATGTTCAATTATAAATCTTTATTTCCCATATATTTTCCATTGGTTTCCCAGCTGACATCGTATGCCGGTGAAGACCAATCATCTTTTATGAAAGGACTGGAGAACCAAATTTCAGTTGACTTGTGCTGCATAAAGCTGAAAAACAGCATCACTGTGTCACTTCCAACTGTCTGAATTAAAAAATGTCCAACACTCACGCCACATATCAAACGCGCTGCATTGTGCGCTTGTTTAAAAGGAACATATATAATATCGTGTAATTCCATTACTGCTTGCTGACATGCAGAAATGAGTCTGTGGACGTGCGACAACTGCAGCGCGTTCATTCTGTAACAAATCACCGCGGGCCCTTGTTTACGGTTCGCAACTAAACTATCACTTTCCTCGACATTTCATCAAACCTCTGTGGCACAGCTGGAACTGCTGAAGGACCAAAGAAGAGCTCGTTTAGAGGAGGCATAGAATAACGGCATATTTTGTGTATGTGTAGAGAGATAAAACGAGAACTGATGACAGTAAAGTCACCACGAAAGGTTTGCAGATTAATTGTGGTCATGAATTAAAACTTAAAATGCCCTTATAGCTGCATAGCTACTGTTAGTGTGTTACAAGCCATTTATTAAATGTTTATGAAGTGCTTACATGCTGAATAGGGTGAAAAGGAATCTAGTAATATCTTACATGCACAAAGAATACGAATTTAAACAAGCCACAGCTTTAATAACTCTAAACTGGCCAGAAATGCATTTTGTTGATGTTGTGATTGGCTATTGTAGCAGGAAAACGTAGTTTTACTGGAATAACTACACAGATGTACACACGCCCGTCATCAGCAAACACACAACCAGCCTGTGTTCCAGTGGCACGTTGTGTTAAAGCGCATTGATTCATTTACACTGATCAGAAACACGGTAACGCTTTAGCAGCACAGTCGTGTCTTAGCTCTCGGAGCAGAATCAGAACTCCACCTGTTTGTTGTCTGTGGCCTGATTAAGCTCCGGTGGTTCTTAACGTAAACATTAACCACTGGAAACACTTGAGTTCCACATCTGTCCACGTGGAGCCGCTTCCTGTGGAGCATTCCTGCCGTCTCCACACACACACACACACACACACACACACACACACACGGGCCGTTCCCGTCCTTTCACTGATCGCTGGATGCGCCACCACAGGCTTTTCTCTGCTCTTTTCAAATGATTGCGCCTCTAATCAAACATAATTTACTCACTATCTCAGTCCTCTCTGCAGCCCTCCTCACCCAGCACTCACTCGCCCTCACCCATCATCACCCCTCCTGGTAGCCCCTAGCCCAGGGCTTGTTGCCAAGGCAACCGGCATCTCATTTCTAAAGTGTCAGTTTGCATTATTGTCTTCACGCTTTCCAGCAACAACCTCTCTCTCTCTCTCTCTCTCTCTCTCTCACTCACTCGCTCTCTCTGTCTGTGTCAGGTCTGTATGTCTGTCCCTCACACACACACACACACACACTTCTCTCCCTCTCTCCCTGGCCTTATTGTATACTGTGTCTCCGTTTTCTCCTCTATTGCCTTGCACTTTATCATTTCAATATTTTTCCAGGGCTACAGCCACTTGAATTTCCCCACTCTCCCACACACGTAATGCAACACAAACAAAACACCATGCATAGAGTACGTAGCCATGTAAATTACATTACCTTTGCATTCCCAATGTGTCTCTTTAAAAAAAAATGCTTATTTGAACCATCATTCACATTTAGAATAACACAAATTAAATGTGGATGGGAATATGTGTTTCCTTTGGAAGCAGCAACTTTAAATAGATGCAATTTATCAAACATCAAACAAAATACAGTAAAACACATTAACAAGAATCAATAAACATATTGTTTTGTCTGTGTATGTTTATAATAACTAGATGGGGCATCGCCAGACCTTTGTCCTGATATAATAAATAGCAGCGTTATGTGCTGCACTGCACATGGGGCCAGATATCATTTGATCCTAATAAATTACTCATAAGAACGGGAAATAGAACAAAATGCGCTATAGCATAAGTAGCTTTAATAGCTAGTGATTAAAAAAAGTCACAGTATGAATATTTGACTATGAAGTAAACTGAAAAAGGTTTAATAATCAGAATATTAGGTAACGCACTAAAACTTACACATCCGTTGCAGTATCGTACATCAATCACTAAACATGAACTGAACCTGTAAAACAGTAACATACCATAACATCCACTGAAGGTAGCACAAAAGAATATCGTGTAGTTACTTAAATAGAAATCTGCCTAAATATTTGTGTCTAATTCGTAGCCCTGACTGTGATAGTGATGCTGGTTTTCCTCTTGTTTGAGATGACATTGTAAAATTGTCTGTGCCAAAAAAAAAGATTCCTGACATGAATCTGTTGTAAATTGCGATTTTATCTCCCATATGACGATGAAGATCTTATTGCAGGCGGGAAAACTGTTTTCTGTGAGCCTATTACGGCAAGATTGTTTCAGAAGACAAAGTTTTCTCCAGCCAACACGCAGAGTCCCACATCTCTTCCTGCAGGCCTCCTTTAAACAGCATCTTGCACTGTTGAAGGGTTTTAGGGGAGTTTTTAATCTATGCAAGTCTTTAAATATGAATGAAGGAAGTAGACCTGCTGAGGCAGGCAGCACTCAGGTCCAGGCAGGTCCCTCACAGCATCTGCTTGCATCCAATTTAAGACACTCAGGACACGGCACCAACTGGTCCAGCTGTGCCTTGTTGGTCCCGTGTCTCCGCTCAGACAGGAGAAGAGCCTGTTGTTGTTTGCACAGATCTTTCTTCAGTGTTATTTTCCTGGCACCACCTGACCAGTTTTTAATTGATCGTTTTCAATCTGATGTTCTTTAGTTTCTTAATTGACATTTTAAAGAGAAGCTGAAACCTGTAAATACTATTTTTTTACCCTTAATGTTGGTGTGGTTAACGTGATACGTCCATCCTCCTAAGACTAGCGGGCGCGCTGGATATAAGATATACCATATATGCCTCTTTACAAACAGGTGGGTTTTTTTGGTCTATTTTTGGTCTCCACCACCTTTATGGGATAATGATAACAGAGAAACTATTTAGCCTCTGTCCCCCAGATACTTGCTAACTTAAGTTTGGCACCAGAGTTTGATCTCATGCTGTGTCTGCACCTAGAGTGTCAGACACATTTTCAACGAGTCGCAATAACTTGTACTATAATCAGTGGAGCAGTCTAAACTGCCACTGTGTCAACTTGTGCTGTGTATTTTGCATAAAGTGCTCCACAAAAAGCACCAGATCAGTATTTTCTTACAGAAAACGAGGAAACGAATACACGAGTGAACACACTTTAAACAATCTCTACTCATAGAGCTGGGGTTACATTATGTCACCGCAATTGTGTGCGTTCGTAGTTCAACGCAGAAAAATGCCAAACATGAGCAGAAGTAACACAGGCATTGTATCACCAAATGTTATGAACTCCCCGGGTGGGTGGGTGCTTGAACGGGGTGAGGAGCTTCCACAAAGTGAGCACCGGCTCATGAAACAGTTATGTAAAGTGGAGTGTTTTTGAAGGTCTTAAATGAACATTACCTGTGATCTCATCCTCATTAGACACTGAGAACACTGTGAAGTGTTGATAGTCAGTCCTCGCAGTCTGAAGATGTGTGTGTGTGTGTGTGTGTGTGTGTGTGTGTGTGTGTGAACGCGTGAGAACTCGTCACGGAGAAGAAACTCGTCTGCTCCAGACATCAGCGGGAGCGAGGCAGACAGGAGATGAAGGATGCAGAAACACAGGACCACTGGTTTATATTAGATAATTGAACCATGGCCTCGAGTGAGAGCAGAGATGACGCCCGTCCAGTAGCACGGGTTTAGATTTCGCTTCGGCTGAGTGGTTTTATGTTAAACTAGTTGAGTAGCGATCACTGTTTCTGTGTATATATATATAAATATATTTACATAAATATGTACGTATTCTGTGTAGGGTCTTAAACTTAAACACTGTAAAGTGCCTGGAGATGACTTTGTTGTGATTTGCTGCTAGATAAATCAAGTTGAATTGAACTGAACTGATTGGAAAGCAGGAGTTGCACATGAGCCTGCGAACACGTCCAAAGGTAAATATAGACATGCAGCAGGCTCTGACTGTTTCATAGAGGAACAGCGAACACGACATGGCTCTTGATATATAACCATTTTCAACAGCAACGCCAGAACTCAGATCAGAGCAGAGACACCAAAGTATTCCTTCCATAACATCATATTACACCGTATAAAAAGACTATGATAGTATTGGATTCCAGTTATTCTAACATTGAGTGGACATTTCGTTACTGCTCTGCCTGTTAATTGAGCTGATGAATACTTATATATTTACTCTTCATTGTGAGCTATGATGTAATGTAACGGAATTGTTGATTCTAATTTTATTACTTAATCTGCAGAGTAGCTAATTACAGCTTCAACGGCGGTGGGGTGAGGAGCATGAAGTTTCCTCCTCCGCCTTGTACACACTGTGCTACACACACACGCAGTCCTTGAATAAAAGTTCACACACTGAATTCTGTTGCCTGGTCCAAGCCTGTCAGTCCACCGTGCAGGGCTGAGTCATCTGAAGCCTCCCAGGACCTGGAAGGTTAATATTTGAAGGAAGGATGATCTATAAATATGAGCAAAGGGACTTTTAATTAAATAAGCACTTCTTAAATATTCTCCTGGGCCTGCTGCTTTTGTTTAAAGGTGATTGATTGACTTCCATCACTCCAGGCAGGACCATTAGTTTTGCCACTCCCTGATGCGATGCTCCATCCCTCCCCACTGTCTCTCTATTTCTCCAGCTCTGCCAACAGTTCTTCCTTTCCATCCTCCCTTTCCGTCTCAATTACCCTTCCTCTCCTACCCCTCTTTTTCCTCATTCGTCCCACCTCCTCCCTCCCATTACTTCTGCGTTCTCCATGCGGCTGCTGTCAGCTCCCCTTTCTTTTCTCTTTTCATCAGTCCACGTCCCTGAGCTTCTCTCAGGAGAGCCATATTTCTCTAAACTCATGACAAGGTAATGAGGCCATGCTAAATCCTGCCACGCCCTGGGGCTCCATCAGAAGGTGGAGGGGCAGGTCAGCCCCAGCCTGGCCTGGCTGCCTCCACGTCACTTTAAGCCTCAGACTGCGAGGCTCTCATTGCCCCTACGCTAAATAAAACTTTCTGATGTGAAGAACCACACAACAAAAGACAAAATAAAGCTCCAAATGAATTCTCGCTCTTCAGTCACCCGTCTCCTCTCTTTCTATTTGTTTTTATCTCCTCGCTCTCGCTCTCTTCCCTCGTTCCTCTGGAGCTGTGCTGTAGCAGCAGTCTGTCATGCTCTGCTGATTTCTAGCTGGAAGATGGGGATCGGCGGGGGAGCTCGGTCTGGCTGTGGCCAGCTGAGCCATGGACAACACACACACACACACACACACAAAGAAGCAGGTAAGAACTCTACGTAAGGCTCAGGAATGACGGGAACTGCAGGTGTTAGGTGTGTGTGGACATTTGCATCTTGTCATGCTGCAATCATTACAACTTCGTTTGCACAGAAATGTCTTTATCTGAGCCTATAGAGTGCGAGCATGTGGGAGGACAGAACTGTATATCAGGGCATTGAATGTTATATATACTTTATTCCACATTGTAGTTTCCAACAATAGTGTGTATTTGTTTCTCGGTAAAGATGTTATCACCTTGACGTAAATGAAAGACTTGCATTGATTCATTCTGCACTTCCTCACACAGCAGAATTCAAGTTAACTGTCTTTTCATGGAAAGCAAATACAATAATTAGCCCTGCAAACACACATTAATTACACTCAATCAGGAAGTGACAGAAATATAGTATGTTATTCATTTATCTTTATTTGCATTTATAGAGAAGACTGTTCTGCAGTGCACATAGAAATACTGAACTACAAATCATCTGTGTGCACAAATGAAAAGGAAATATGATATGAAAGAAAGAACCACAAATCTTCCAATCTGCCATGACAGCTCAGAGAGCGCCATGCATTCATTATCGATCATAAGAACCACATGGCGTGTTTACCAAACACTTCAATGATACTACTGAAAACTGAAAAGCAAACAGAGACATTGACATGGATTGGTCTGTGTGTGGGATGGAGTGACACTCCACAGAGAGGAGGAGAGCAGCGAGAGGAGGCAGGAGAGGTGATGGTGTGATAATGGAGGCGGTGGAGAGAAAACACTCGGAGGGTGCACGGGAGGATATAGACACGATGGTTGCTCTCCAAGTATTGGACAGAGAAGCAGGTAAAGTAGGCTGCAGGTGAATGGAGAAGGGGGACTGTGTGTATGAGAGAGGGGGGAGGGGGGGGAAAGTGAGGAAGGGGGGTAGGCAGGCATATTAAAAATGCAGCAATGGGGAGCAGGCCGGGGATTCACAGTAATTAGATGACAAAACGGCGGCGGGCTGGAGATGAGAGAGAGGGGTCACACACAATGCCACTGCCGCCGGGTAATTTGTAAGTGTCAATCACTAGCCTGCCAGGGGAAATGCAAGAGGGAGAGAGGGAATGGGAGGGTGAGGAGAGGAGAGGGTTTAGTGTATAGAGGGAGGGGGGGCGGCGGAGTATGAGGGTGCGAGCTGCAAGAGACAGGATGGAAGCTTTATTTTTTTCTAATGGAAAGTCAGAAGAGAGAAAGACGACGTGAAACATAAAGACAGAACAGAGTGAAGGGAGACGCAACGAAGCAGGCGGCTGCTTTTTTAAATCTAAGAAGAAGAAGAACACTGACCGGTTATTTCTGCCGTTATTGTCCGCTTTGGGACAGATCTATCACACACACACACACAGATCTGTGTGATGCTGATCTGAGCTGCAGACTGAGACGGATCTTACGAACAGTTTTTACATGTTAAAGTCTCTTTAATTACATTAACAACACCTCCTAATACATAAGTCCAGATACTGTATGTGCAGATATATGAGCACGGATTTTCTCATATATTTTTGCTGCTTTGACTGAGACTAATGAAATTGTGTTTACATGAGCTGCACTGAGACAGAAATCAGTAGATACCACAGGAAGCCAGCATGAACTCACTTATAGTGACCCTTGTTTTTAAAGAAGCAGTAGGAGGTGCTACGAGCGTTCAGGAGGATTATTTGCATCAGGTGTTCGAGGCCTGACTCAAAACTACAACACTGAGACACCAGGATGCCACAACCTGTATTAATAAACTGTCAAGTCTCAAATTAATTGCAAACGTTCAGATGCAGGTGCGGCGGCACGGACACGCTCGTGCACCGAGGCACAAAAGGAGCTGAATGGAAAATGGCATTAACCTCAACAGAATCGGCAATGTATGTAAATATTCATCATGTTATAGGGTAATTATATGACTTTTGCCTTGTGGTTTGATGGACAGGTGTGTGTGTGTGTGTGTGCTGGAGAGGGAGGGTACAATACGGGTAGATGTTGGCATATTTCCAGTGAGCCTGTGTGAGGAGCCAACACAATGATCAGTCTGTTTGGGTGCACAGGCCACTATACTGTATAACAATGGTATTGTGTGCGCACACACACACACTTCACATAATGTACATAATCTGTCTTTACACATGCAAAATACTTGTGCTGGTATTGTGTCAGCGAGTTAGGCCAGTGACACGACATGACACCACTGACATACGACAGATTCCTCGGGGGGATACCGCCCTGCAGGACCTGCAGCTTCTTTATCTGCAGCCGTGCACACACCTGGAGAAGTGCGCGCATGCATTCATTCGTTCACGTAACGGCGCGCGCTCACACACACACACACACACACACACACACACACACATCAGACAAATACCCACACAGACGAACTGCAGCATCTAAATAAATGAATAAAACAAAGTAACCCTTCTCACTTCGTTCTCAGTCAACAAACAATAAAAAATAAACATAATAGGGAAGTAAACTATAAAAAGTAAACTTACAAATAACTCTTAATTGCTGTTTATTCTCCCACTCCTATTAATTTGGATCACACAAGCAAACAAATGTTTCTCAAAAAAACAGAAAGACAGAAATGATTGGAACTCATCAGGTTTAAAAGTTCGTAAACTGTAAAATGAAGGTGTACTAATTAAATACGCATAATTAAAGGCAATTAAAATCTTTGCAGTCGAAACACAGACAAGAAAATTCAGGAAATACAAGTGAGACAAAGATAGACCAGTAACCTCTGTCTCTGCCTTAATTAAAAGGAATTTGGAGCAGTGTAACACACACATGCACACGAGACACCTTTGCAAGTGTCTTAATTGGGAAATGATTAAACTCCTCTTTTCTTCCATGTTTATTCTTTAGTCAACAATTAGCAGCTCATAATCCACAACACTCTCACTGCGACTTCTTCCTTTAGCAGCTCCTACACGTATTCCTCCCGGAGGAGCAGAACACTTTATGTGGACATCGTCACGCCTGTTGCAGCATCGTTGCAGGGATTTCAGAAATGCAGAGGTCATTGGCTCATCGGCACAACCCTCACGTTTCTCAGTTACACTTCCTATAAGTTGTGAACTGTTTTAATTGTAGAACGCACAGTCCTGGATCAACGGCGGCCAAGCTGGGAGTAATGTTACAGTAGTATGTTGCAAGAAAAAATGTTTTATTAATTATTTTCTTAAGATATACTGAAAGATAATGTCCGGCTGTCAGTTCATGACCTCAAGCTTAAGGGTGTTGGGGTTATGCAGCAGGACAATGGTCTGGCACGTTGGTTTCGTCTAGTCAAAGTCCAGACTCAAATCAAACAGAGATGCTGTGGCACGACCTGAACTGGCTGCTCATGTTGGAAAACCCTCCAATGTGGCTGAATTAAAACTACTCTGCAAAAGACACTGGGCTAAAATTTCTACGCAGCAACAGAGGCACTGCTAGAAATCACACGTGTTCTATTATAGTCATAGCATATGGTCAAAAGTGGCAAAACCAGTTTTTAGGTTCAGGGGGCAATGAGTTGTTCTCGCACTGTCCGGCGGGTTTGGACAGAATTCTCCCCTCAGTAAATGAAATCGTTTTATAACAACTGTGCTCACTTCATTTACGTGTCTAGTACTCTGGTTTTATAATGTTTTCTCTGTGGGGGAGTCTGTAAAATACTCTCAAATTACCCCCGAAGGTTCTCCTGAGGTAAACCCAAACAACCTTTGTTTTTCCCGCAAAGTACCATAGACGTAGCCCTGATGTACCCAAATGTGTTCTGGAAGTAACCACAAAGTTCTACCTGAGTAACCCAGAGAAAGGCTGAGCTAGAGACTTGAGTGAAGCCTGTACGAGGAGCTCTTCTGGGACGTGGGTGGAGAATAACCTGTGCAGGCAGCTGCTTGTACAGGACCTTGGGTGGAGAGTACCTCAAATGGGCAGCAGAGTGTGAGAAAGAACAGCTGAAAATACTTTGATTTATATGTTAATATTTCATATTTTATTACAGAGGAAAATGAAACAAGACATAATAAAACTGGGAAAGATATAGTTCCAAAAAAAGTCTCTCCAGATGTACAAAAATAAAAGTCACTTATCAACTCTGATTGTGTTTTTTTATTTGTGTGTGACTATTATGATGTTTTGTGTTTTATAAGAGAGACAATTTCTCAATTTAGACGTTTGTTTTAAATAACTACCAGTCCAGTCTTACTTACACTGAGCCACCTCCTCAAACAGCAGTCAGGAATCTGGCATAGGTCCAAAAGGCCTAGTAGTTAGGCCTGGACCAATCCACCCAAAGAGCAATAACGTTAGACCAGGGCAGGTCAGTCCTCATCCTCTAAAACCACAATCCTTCCTGTTTTCCAACTAACCCTGTCCTACCCTCCGCTACTTACCTAGATCGGGTTTGTTCACACAATCAGAAGCTGTTAGTGCAGGAGAAGTTGGAGAGAAAACATGGAAAGTGGATTTCCCTTGTGGATCAGGATTGTCCACCCTGGTTTTAGACTATTAACCATAGCAGCTCTTACAGTATATGACATGAGGCAAGGCTGACTTCCCCACCACGCATGCGCAGATGGCTTTTGGAATCACATTCCTCCTGTGGGTTTGTCTTGATGTGTGTTTCCTGGTCTCGTCCTCCTCCTCCTTCCCCAAAGGTGAGCTGTGCTTTATTAACTCTATGTGTTCACTTGTTTAGTATGGAGCATGGAGAGGGACAAAATAGAATAAATGTAATAAGCATTTAAATATTTTTAAATAGCCATTTAAATCGCATTTTAAATGCCTATTTAAATGCTTATTACATTTCTTCTATTTCTTCCCTCTCCACGCTTAAATTTTAACAACTTCTTCATCCTGAAATATAAAGTATAATTTGTAGTGTATTATTTTATTCTAATTGTTCTTTACATCCACAACCACCAGAGGAAAGAGGACACGTTGGGCAGACTTTAACTCTGCGGTGTTCGACTTCCAGCATCATCAACATAGTTGCTGTGGAGTGGAGAAAACGTGGCAGCAAGGACCCTGTCTACTTACAAATAGATGGACACTTCAGAGGAGAAGAACAAGACCCTTCATGTGCAGGCCGAGTACATTTGTCGGACAGTGAGATAATGGATGGTAACCTTTCCCTGAACCTGGAGAACGCAAGTATCAGTGACACTGGAACCTACGAGTGTCGTGTCCAGGGAAAAACAACCTGCAGTAAAAAATCCCTGTTTGACTGTGAACCTGTCTGTGTCGTCAGGGCAACAGTTGAACCAGACAGAGGACACAGACATACTGGACTGATAGTTAGTGTGTTTGTGGTTATTGTGTTTGTTGCTGTTGTTGGTGTCATGGGCTTCATGAAATGTAAGAACCCCAAAAGGAATGAATCACACCTTCCTCCTGAAGATGTAACATGTGAACAACAGCTGGTGTGAGACATGTATTTTTATTTATGGAGGACAAGGATGATATTTTATTGTGAGTGTGACTTTGTTGTACAAAATAAATTTCACAAAAACATTACATGGTTATCTGTGAAGGTTCTCAGTCATTCAGGTCATGGTTATCTCAGAAAAGGTTTATTCAATAGCAACTGGACTTGTTAGGTTTCTTGATGACGTTTCACCTTCCATCCCAGAGGACTTTCTCAAGTCTGACTGACTGGTGTGAGCAGCGGGTTTATAAACCATCCATTATCTCAATCTTGCAGTAAACTGCTTCTTTCACACCTTGTTTTAACCAATCAGCTTCCCAGTCTAGGATCCTGACTTCATTGTCCTCAAACGAGTGGCCTTTGTCTTTTAGAGTACGCTTGTATTCTGCTTCCCGGTCTTTTCTGTGTGGGGTAGTGTGCAGATACTCAAAAATTACCCCCCAAAAGTTCTCCCGAGGTAAACCCAAACAACCTTAGATTATCCCCAAAGAAACTGAAAAGTAGCCCTCAGGTACCCCCAAAGTTCTCCCTAAGTAATCCAGAGATTGGCTGAGCTGGGACACGAGCATTAGCGAACATTGGTGGACTGTAGCTTGAACGGGTAGCTCCTCATCTGGGGCCGTGGGTGGAGCGTAGCTTTGACAGGCTGCTGCTCGGGACTGCTCAGTAAATGAAATCGTTCATTTATTTACTTGGCTCTTGTGTTTGAAATAAAATAAAATACATTTCTGTTTGATGAATCATGTAAGTGTGACAAAAGAAAAGACAAATCACAAGGGGGCAAATACTTCTTCACAGCACATTGTTGGTTTTGTGTGAGTGATCTGTTGAGATGTATTAACCTTGATTTGGAAGCCGAATCAGAGGCGAGGGGTTTTAGTTTTGAAACTAGCTGCAGACCCGGTTAACCCATCGTGTGACACGTTGCTTTGTCTTAATATCAAGAGCAGACTGTTGACTCAGCGTAGAGGAGCCTCTCTACAGCTGCACTGAACTTTAGTGACTGCACTGATTTTAGCATTTCATCTAAGACAGAACTCAGTGTGTGTGTGTGTGTGCGTGAGTGTGTGTGTGTGTAACCTGACAGCCTGCCACACAATAGGGGTCCAAGTGAGTGTGAACTCTATTCATTTCCACAGCTGCCATTAACAGACGGAACGAACAGCCTTTTGCTAATAAAGTGAATAAATACAGTGTGTAATGGTTAAGAGGCCGTGTTTATATCCTCTGTCGATTTCTGCTACTTTAGCCCCGCCAAAAAAAGAGAAAGGCTTTCGGTTTCAGATTCTCTGTGTACTAATCTACTCGTATGTTTACATAGGGTCAATTCTAAAATAGTGTTTTTAAGCCAAAACGCACTGTAAGAATGTCTGAAAAGTCAGAAGCACTTAGACAATTACCTGCTGGATTCACAGGACCTGGTAGAGTAACGTCCGCCGAACGTCCAGACCTCACACACACCTCCACCGGGTGGAGCTCAGGGTTCTAGTGCACGTCCAGGGGAGCATTGAAATACCTGCCAGAAACTAGTAGTGTGAAGTAGCTTTGTTATAAACGTCTTTGCATGATAACGGCTACGTAACGTCTTGTAGTATGAACCTAACTCGTCTAAGGTTGGATTTGCTGTTGTGCTACACAGCACAGAACCACTAAACCAAAGAAACCGTCATGGTTTATGGGCAGGTGACGGACATTCACTGATGAACCTGCTGAACACAGATCTGTGTGGGCACGTGAGACCTTATAGAACACAACAATATTACTATTCTATATCTAGGCGGCCTGGTAGCTCAATGGGTTAAGCGTCAGACTGGAGTGTAGCAAGTTCGAATGCCAGTCTGACTCCCAATCCATCCCCTACCAGGTGTGTCCCTGAGCCAGACCCCCAGCGCTAGCTCCCTGTAAGTCGCTTTGGATAAAGGCGTCTGCCAAGCAAAGTAAAGTAAAGTAAAGTACTACTATCTACTACCCTTAATCCAATAAAACCCTCCAGCAGAACCTGAGGGTAGGCGGAGATCTGCCTCGACCGGCTGGGCTGAGTGTTAGGAGGAGAGAGAAAAAACAACAGGCAGCAGAGGAAACGCTGGGAAAAACAATAAGAAGTTTAAAAATAAGGAGTTTCTCAGATTTTGCTATTTAAAGCTAAGTGTTGGAACCCTAACCCTGGTATGCAATCACAGCCGTCACGCTGCGGACCCTCTCTCTGCAGGACACCTACAGACAGGTACACACCGAAGGGAACATCAGGAGAGGTCAGTCTGCGCGTGATTATGATTGCTGGCTAATGATTTGTGTGTACAACCACATTTGTAACTGTTATTTAATTTCTGGTTTGAGGCTCGGCGTTATAAAGGCGGCTGTGCCAGTCCCCAAAGTGCAGGCTGAGTCAAATTATAGAAAACACAGTGTATTGATTTAAGATTTCATCTCACAGATTCCTGCTTCCACTCCAAAAAAGAAAAAGGGAGGCGAGTTTCTTTGTGGTGTTCACATCCAGGGCTGTAGCAGCAACTGAGGACAATGGAGTAATGTCCTTGGTATTTTCTCTGGTATTTGGGGGATTTAGTGACCTTCCATGTGTACGTTGCACATTTAAAAGAACAGATTCCTGTGATACATGCAGTATATTTGACGAGTGCTTTCACCACCTTCGTAGTTTCTTTTTCACTCTGACACCATTTAGTCTGTTGGAAAATAAAATGATAATTCTAAATAATCTAAATTCTCACTGTCTCTTTCAGTGCTTTTAACCGCGTTACATAATCTCACACCTTCTCATTTATGGTTGTCTAAATGATGAATAATTAGCTCAGACATTTGCCAGAGATGAGTATATAATCAAATTATCCTAATTATAAGGATATTCAAAACAGTTAATAGTTTGTTTAGTTGTATTGAGCTTATTAGCAGCTGATGATTTCAAGGAGTTTCTTATGCCAAAAAATAAAAATTAATTAAAACTCAACGGAAAACGTAAGGAATCACTAACCACTGTAATTACTCTTATTAAATAACAATTTTGATATTTGCTTTATGAGTCACTGCTTTAGGATTCCTGAAATGCTCCTTTTGCCCCACACAGAACGCAACGCCCACATTTTAAAGATTAAACAGCCACAGCTCATTTCAGAAGAGTTCTGTTCTTTCTTCGTCCTCTGGAGTCTTATTCACCACTGCGAGGTTTATATGAAACTAAATAACAAACAACTGTCTGTGAATCTAAAACGTGCGTTTACAACGTCTACAGGTAGAAAATAATACATGTATTTATTATTAATAACTGTAATAATGAAAGAAAAGGCTCCACGCTGCGAAATGCTGCTGCCCTGAGAAAGTCTCTGCATGTCAGCGTTAAGCAGCAAAAGGTCATTTTGTGATTTGGGTGAACTGACCCTTTAAGGATGTCAGCTCCATTTCAGCTTTTAGGAAGAAATAACAAATATGAAATGCGGTGACGTTTATAGGGTTCAAGATGCTGATCCAGCTACAAGAGGAGAAATGATGGGAGGAGGAGGATCTGGAGGAAAACGCTGGCTGAGAGACTGCAGAGCATAACAGAGAGTGAAGATAGAGACAGAGGACGGAGAGAGGCGGTGGCGGCGGTGGGGAGGAGGCGCAACAAGATGGAGAGCGACTGCCTGCACACACTGTCAAGGCAGTTAATATAAGGTGTGGAGATAAGGCCCCACAGACAAACATTGACCAAATCAGGCATTTCGGCAGCGCAGCCCGAACTGTCAGTCAGCGTGAGAGACAGACCAACAATCAGCACTCTACCTCTGATAAGGGCTCTACTGGGCACGTGCAGGAAATAGCCAATCTGCAGGAAATAGCCAATCTGCAGCCAGCCTGGCAAGGAGGGTGATGGCGGGGAGTGGAGGGGAGGAGGGTGGCGTGATGATGGAGAGAGAAGGGGTTAGAGGGGGGAGCGGGTGTAGAGAGAGAGAGAGAGAGAGACAACAAGTGAGAAGGAAAGTGGCCTATAAATTTAGAGAGAAACGCAGACTAAGAGTTAATACCCGAGAGAAAGAGGAAAGATGGAGGGTGGAGAAGCAAAACAGGATGATAGTCCTCCGCACCCCACCCAAGTGCTCTCACAGAGAACGAGATTCAGGAGGGAATAGAAGTGATGGGGGCAAAAAAAATAGAAAGAGAGGTGTGATATCAGCTCTTAAAATAGTGTCTCTCCCCAGTTTTCTGACACCTGGGAACAGCTTGCACAGAAAGAGTGTGAGAACTTGGTTTAGACCAACACCTTACATTAATGATTTGCCAACAGCTTTGACTGGCTCATTCTTCAACGTGCCGTTTGCCTTGCCTTGCACTTAATAGCATCATTTCATTGTCTCTATTGATTAATGGTGCATATAGCGTGTACATGCGCGGGCACGAGTTCACATGCATCGAGTGTGCGCGGTGCATCTGAGTGAAGGATAACGTTCTCTATTAAATGGAAGAGTCTGCACTGGCTATGAAATTCCCTCATAACAAAATAAACACATCGGAAATGCTGGAGTGGATGCCAGTGGAAATCCAAACCAGTGGGAAGGCCGCGCCGGCAGCTCGGATCCACACTGGCCCCTGTAGTTCACATCAGGAACCACAGCCTGGCCGCAAGTTTGAAGAAATAAATTCCCAGCCGTTTACCTTTGTCAAACACATTTAGGCTCCTCCAAGCAAAGCAGCAGAGAGCACAAACAGCTGGTGAGTATTTATATTCGGAAGTGGAGTCAGAGGGGTGTCTGAGCTTCCATGATCATGAACCAAACTGCCATTAGCATGACCACTGATAACAGTAGGAATCGTAAACAAGCTAATCACAGAGGGCCTGTTTGTATTCTCATTTGTGTTTGCATGCACCGATGTGCAGGGGGAGGGCGCGCAGACCAGAAAAACAGGGCAAGGGTGGCATGCGGAGAAGTCTGGGGGGACTCGGGTGGAGGGTGGGGTGTGTGCACGCACGAAAGGGTTAAGTTCCCTCCCTGGTTGCATGCTGCTTTCCCTTGCTCTGTCAAGCCCCATTAAACCTGCTACACCACAGCAATATGGTGCCATCAATTACAGGCACGCTGCCATCAATGCAGAGCGCAGAGAGAGGAGAGGAGAGGCAGGAACACATAAACAGGACAAACGGCCACATAAAAGACCTGCAGCTACACAAAGTACATAAAGTAGTAGCCTGCCTCACACACACACACACATGCGGTATCTCCTCACTCTGCATCACATCCCAGCTCTACTTTCAGCTTGTTTGTCAATGAGCGATGCTTTGTTTCAAACAAACAAAAAGTCATAATAAGGCAAAATGCAACGTTCACTTCCATTCATGCAGATTTCTGAAAAGCCTGAAACAGGATTTGGCCCCACTGGGTGACGACATTAATAGCAGTGTGCTTCTACTGCCCCCATGTGACAGAAGCCAAACAATTCAGACACACTTTTAAAAAGGCATCCTCCTCTTATACCCAAGAACAATCAGACCGTGATGGTGAGACAAACAGCGGTGACACTTTTACATCTCAGGATAATCTGCTGTTCTTTTCACTGTGCAGGTAACAGAATCTTTCTTTGCCTGTTTTGTGTTTAAGGCAGTGTGTAACAGCTGAACCAAGACTCTCTGCAGAAACAAAAAGAAAGACTCAAAGAATCTAACTTACGTCAAAGTCAAATTTAGTCTTTTTTCTCTGCTTTTTGTGTTGATCCAATGAACATAAAGGAAATGACGTTTCATGACGGTGCACAGTAGAGAATATCTAGTGTTTCATCTAACATCTAGTGCACCTCCAACAAAAGAACCACAAACAAATCAGACGCAGGTTCATGTTATTTTTGCTTTATTAAAGATAAATCATTATATAAAAGTTGTACTTTGTTTCGTGGCAAGCAGACAAAACGCTTTACTCACCTACAGTAACGGCTCAGAGACGACACTGAGCGTTAAAGACCTGGTTTACCCAGAGTTTAAGACACACATAAATAAAACATCATATTTACAAATCATCTGACTTCGGCCTGAGCCTTATGTGGAGTTTATCTGTGAGGAGGAGCTACTGGAGCCGGAGCTCTTGGTCTTCTGGCCTCTGGTGGCGCTGGGCTGCCGCTGCACTCGCTGGCTGGAGGCCTCTCGGCTCTTCTCGCCGTGGCTGGCTCCGGCTTTGCTGCGCACTGCCGACGCAAAGTAGGGAAACGAGTTAGAGGAGGAGGATGTTAAGTTACTGTGACTGTTGCTCCACACGTTCCCAAGCAAGGCGGTACTTTGAAAAAAGTGGAAATGACGATGACAAAGAAAACATTCCCACACAGACGAGGAAACTGTAGTTTTATGAATGTAACTGCACACAAGAGCCATAAAGTGACTAGAAAGCAACTTATGTCTCAAAAGGCTTTATTATAGGTATATATATTATATAGGTAATAAAACACAACCTTACTTAATTTATAATAATGGTTCTGTATGTGTATGTTTCTTGTATCTTGTCTCTTATATAAAAAATAGTCTCGTTCCATAACAGTCAGGGGGTTTTGCTTTTGTTTTTGACGGAGTGCTACTTTATAGTGGCTAATGTTAGCGTCTCCATTAATGATCCTGTTCCACTATTTCTCTGGATTTACCGTTATAATTGTTTCCTCATTCTTAAAAATGTCTACTTTTTAATTCGATATATTTATATCGAATTTATATATTAACAGCCACAAAATAGGTCAGAATCAGACAGGCCGACGTTGTCTGGGGTGTTAATGAATGGGAGACTTCACCACCAAAGACGTGTGGTGTCTCCAGCAGGCTGGCAGCCGACTGGGGAAGGGATGCATCCAGAAGCACGACCCGGGACTGTGACCAGTGTTTCAAGTTGTCTTTAGGACCGTATCGCCGGAGAAAAACATTTTTCTATGTGAATAAACTGAATAAAGGTAAAGTGGTAAAAACGGAATTTAAGTTTAATTTGTAATAGAAAATGTAAAAACGCTTTATTCCCCAGGATTTATTAAGGACTACTGTTATGTCCAGTGTCTCCTGAATCCCGCTCTGCAGAACAAGCCGTTTTTATTCAAACGTTTCCTGGTCTGTTTTCTTCTCTGCTTGCTCTGTGTGTCTGGTGAAGAGGAGCCTTGACTTGAGTTTCGCAACATTTTCAATCACTTTACATGAACTTTTTTTCTTTACACCTACTAAAGAAGCACAATGCGTCACATAAGTCTGAAGTCCTAAACATCTTCTTCTGATTGCCAGTTTTCTAGTCACCTTAAAACCACTGAAGAAAAAAAAAAACAGCACTCAAAGGCAGGATCTATCTTTCTACTAGTCCACACAGGCATGCATGTACACACACACACACACACACGTCTCATTTCACAAGTTTCCCTGTGAAATGAAGGAGCACAGCATGACGTCTTGTTCTGTGTTACAGTAAACATGTGCCAACAAGAAAAGCAAGCAGGCAGACATATGGAGGTGTAGGATACAGTGCAGCGTATGGGACCTTGAGCGTGAGGAGAGCTAGTATCTTGAGGGCCGTAGACCACAATCTTAGTGTTGACCCTTGTGGCTCTGGGGCCAGACGTTGAGGGGGGAGCTGCAGGAGGCTTAGGACTCTTTCCAGAGACCAAAGAGTCCTCCTCTTCAGGAAACAAGAGGCAAAGAAAAAGCAGAAATCACGAAGGATAGAAAAGAAATGAGAAAGAACTGTGACATGCACACAGTGAAGGTCACTTCCTGATTTTCTATAAGTCTGTCTACTGTACATCCTTGGTCTTAAGGTCACCTCCATTTAAGTGTAAAGGCTCGCTATGGGGTGGAGTGAGGTGATGTAGTCGGTGAGGGGGATTAGTAGGTGCAGAGTGCAGGACTCAGACCTCCACAACACAATGTACAGTACTTATGTGAAGAAATGTGGATATTTCACATGCTTTAGAAGCGAAGTACGAAGCAAAGAGCGCAGGAAGAATAATGACTGCAGACTGGAAGGTAAAAAGAAACGTTAAACATTCTCAAAGTTGTCGTCTTTTTCTACGCTTTGTTGTGAAAAGCTTGGAGCCTGTGCTTTGCAGACCTTGAGCTCTTTCATTCTGCAGAGAACGACCCACACACGCTGTGCGCCGTCTCTCTCTCTCTCTCTCTCTCTCAGCCAGCTCAGCACCATGTCAGACACAAACCTTCAAGCATCGATTCGTCTTATTTGAACTGTCTACACGCAGCCGCTGGCAAACGCTGGAAACTGAGACTCCGCAGGTATAGATATTTTACCTGACCAAGTTTTCCCGTCGTAATGTTCCATTCGGGAACAACCATGGATTACACCAGGCCTTAAAAGCAGCCCTCATTCATTTTGTTAACCAGTGTAATTCATTCAAAATGTCTGTTGCGAGGATGCCTAGACACGTTCCCCATCAGAGCAGGAATGTCTGGCACAACTTCACCTGCTGCCAAGATGCTTGTCTCGTTTATTTACTCCTTCCTATAACACACACACCCACACACACACACATTTAAGAAGTGCCTCTGCTGACCAGCAAGGAAGACGCCATCTTGGATTTTACTTGGTTTTATTTAACTTTAATAAATCCTAATTTTGCCCATTTCTTATATTTGTATGAGCAGATCTGGGAATGAAATGTTCCACGAGATCTTACATCAGGGGAACAGAACTTAACTTGAACCTGATCAGTCTAATCCGTCATATTAAGAACAAAGATCTTTGAGTCTGCAGATGAATTTAGGTCAATACCTGGCTCTCCTGCGTTGCTCATGCTGCCTCCTATGCTGGGCACACTAACCTCTGGGCTCTGCAGGGGCAGTGCTGATGCTGGTCGTCTGGGAGACAGTTGTAGGTTCCCCCCCGTTGCTTTCAGCCACTCTCTGGCCTGCACACATTGCCTTCAGAGTTTGGAAGACAGCTTGAGGGGCTACGTTCATCTTCAACAGATCCACTATGATCCTAAGCAAGAAGGACAGTGTGAGAACAGGGAAATCAATGTTAACTTTATTGTGGTAATGACAATAACAAGTGGGACTATCAGCATCCATCCACGGGGTAAAAGCACAGTTCTAATACCCGACCCACTCCCCTGTCTCACAGTGTCTGCCACAGTGGCAGCTTCTTCACTACTATACTGCACGTAGACAACAGGCTTTGGGGCCATTATACTAACTTGAAGACCTCTTGGTCCACAGTGATGCCAGCTGCCTGCGTGAATTCAAACAGCTCCATTTCTTCAGCATTGAGCACTTTCTTCTTCTTAATGGCATATTTCTGCACGTTAGATGTGACCACCAGCGCAGGGGAGTCCGGGGCGGTGGGGACCGTTTGTTGTGGTGGTTGCGACATCATAGATGGATATCTGAGGGTGCTATTTATTCTAATAAGTGAGAAAAAATAAGAAAACAGATCAATCGATCAGCATAAATAAAAGTGCTCCTACACGCCCAGACTTATAACGGTTATTTATTTCTACCTCCTCTATAAACATTAGCAAATATATGACCAGAAGACCAAAAAGCGACGCTAAACGAGTCTTAAAATAAAAACACCCACCGTTAAATTAGCGTCGAATACTATCGTTCAGCCAGGCGGGGCGCGCCAAAAACACGTCATCACCACGGGACAGACTTGAGGACTTGTACTCTTTTTAGTCATTATAGTCGTTTTCGTGGTTATTTCTCCCCTTCATTGCTGGCCCTTTTTGGTGGACACGTATCTCTTTGCGCTTATTTTTCTGCTGTTTGTTGTCTGTTATTGCCTCTTTGTTGTCGTTTATTTACTTTCCATGCACAGCTTTTCTCGAATTGCGCATGCGCCTAGAAGGTGGAAGTAGTTGAAATTCCGTTTATTTTTCGATATGTTCCTCGCTAGCTTCTCAAGGTGACGCCTAAAATGTTGCACTGTTGGTATCGGGTCATGAAATCTGCGGAACCATAGTCATTATGAGTTTATTTGTTGTGCAGACTGAAGAACGGTGGTTTGCGGTGACAGTGCGGAATCCGGAAGTAGTGGTGGGATTTTCCTCTTGCACCTGCTCAGTCGTCCAGGAATGGCCGCTGCTGCAGAAGGGATAACAAATAAGCAGGGCGCTGTAGCGGCGATGGAGCCCTGTATGCGACACGGGAGGGGAGCCAATGGAAACGCGGTCAAGGTTAAAATGTTGTCTTTGGAACATAGATGATGAGATTATGTGCGCGATTGTTCTGTTGTTCGGTCGCTTTGCATGAAAAACTGACAGCAGCGTTGCCTCCGTGGCTTCTGATTTTGGTTCAGTGTTGCTGCGTTGGCGTTGGCACTGGAAACCAAACAGTCTTCTGGGTTCAGCTGCTGCATTAGAAGAAGGCGACGATTCGCTGATTCCACTGTGATGCTCGCTGGATGTACGCGGCCTGCAGCACGCAACAGGGCTGTGAGGCTGTCATGGTCTACGCTGGTCGTGGTTCACTGCAGCTGCTCTGTGCTAAAATAATCACGTTGAACATACGCTGCACAGTGAGCACAGCCTGCTCCTCTTAAAACAGAGACGTAGATCACAAACTGAGCAGGATTCATTATATGATAGAGTCGAGGTGACTATAAAGGTCTTTCACCCATTAATGCCAAGACAGTAGGGAACTGTGTTCCAGTAAACCAGTCTCTGTTGTGCTCTCCAGCTTCTTATCCATCATCCCTCTGCACTGAATCACAAGATTTGTGAAATCAATGCCAGCTATTAAATCTTTCCTCCGTCTGACTTCATAGTTCTCCCTGCACGGTAGACTGACACACACTTGGGGGTTTCTCTGGCAGTTAATCAAGTTGTGTTTTCATTTCCAGGTGTTGGAGTGTGGAGTCTGTGAGGACGTCTTCTCCCTCCAAGGGGACAAGGTCCCTCGCCTCCTGCTCTGTGGTCACACGGTGTGCCATGACTGTCTTACTCGGTTGCCCCTCCATGGCAGAGCAGTTCGCTGCCCCTTCGACAGACAGGTCACTGAGCTGGGTGAGTAAGAGGATTCACGTACAAAATGTTGGAATAAGGTTATTCATTGAGAATTAGTTTGATTTTGATCAGCTTGCATTTTGCAGTGAAATATCAGCAGGACAGACGAGTTCACCGTCTGCCTGCTGAAACATTTCAGCCTAACAAAACGTCCAGCCCCCAGATCGTTGACTCACTGTCTGACTGTGAATCTCCTCTGATGTGGAGAAAAACTGATATACTTTCAACCAAAATGGGTCAAACCAGCAGGGGGCAAAACAAAATTCAGGAAGCTCTTCCCGTTCCAGGAACTGGACGATTTGCTGTTGATGGCTGCATGAATTCTAACTGTAGGAAGAGTTCGGAAAAGGATCCGTTTCTTTATTTACTCACTGTTGTGGAAATGTAGATTTTCTTATGTTTTGTGTCTTCTACGTTTACTTTTGCATCTGTTTAGGGGACTCTGGAGTTTGGGGCTTGAAGAAGAACTTTGCGCTGCTCGAGCTCCTGGAGCGACTTCAGAACGGCGCCACCAACCAGTCGGGAATGGCGGAGGATGCTCTGAAAGGCATGGGAGAAGTAAGGAAGCTGCCATTTCGCTCTACAGCTTGTGAGCCTCGTATCTAAGCAGCGCTGACTTACAGTCCCTTTTTTTCTAACTAGTGTGTAATCCGCTGTGATGAGGACGAGAGCCACACGGCCTCCATGTACTGCACCGTGTGCGCCACCCACCTGTGTGCTGAGTGTTCCCAGCTCACCCACTCCACTCGCACGCTGGCCAAACACCGTCGGGTGCCGCTGGCTGATAAGCCTCACGAGAAGACTCTGTGCCCACAGCATCAGGTCCACGCCATTGAATTTGTCTGCCTAGAAGAGGCATGTCAGTCTGGGCCTCTCATGTGCTGTGTGTGTAAGGAGTACGGCAAGCACCAGGGACATAAGGTAGGTTAAAACAAATGGTGGTAACTAGCACTAGATTTGCGTATCCAAAGACATGTTGTCATGGATTCCTCGTCTTGGTTTTCAGCACGCTGTTCTGGAGACTGAAGCTAATCAGATCCGTGCGTCCATTTTGGACATGGCCCACTGCATCCGCACCTTCACGGACGAGGTGTCCGAGTACTCGAGGAAACTGGTGGGCATCGTGCAGCAGATAGAAGGTGGAGAGCAGATAGTGGAGGATGGAGTCGGCATGGCGCACACGGAACACGTGAGACACGACAAAAGCAGTTCTTTTTGAGCAGAGAGTGATTCAGCGTTAACATCTTCTCCTTCTCTTGCCTCGCCAGGTCCCCGGCACGGCAGAGAGCGCACGCTCCTGTGTCCGAGCCTACTTCGCAGACCTCCACGAGACCCTGTGCCGGCAGGAGGAGATGGCGCTGAGCGTTGTGGATGCTCACGTTCGGGAGAGGCTGATCTGGCTGAGGCAGCAGCAGGAGGACATGACCATCCTGCTGTCTCAGGTCTCCACGGCCTGTCTGCACTGTGAGAAAACCCTTCAGCAGGTAGGAGTCGCAGGTTGCCTTCACCTTTCAACCGAAAACAGGCCGAGCATGAGCAGCGATGTTTGTTCTGCCGTCTGTTTTGCAGGACGACTGCAGAGTTGTGCTGGCGAAGCAGGAGATCAGCTGTTTGCTGGAGACACTTCAGAAGCAGCAGCACCAGTTCACTGAGCTGGCAGATCACATCCAGCTGGACGCCGGCATCCCCGTCACCTTCACCAAGGTATGCACAGCCTCCGCTCTCCGTCGCTCCTGGACATGTGCATTCATTGTGAGCCCACCGCTCCAGCTTGTAATTGTCTGGTTGAAATTATTTGCAGGACAACAGAGTCCACATCGGTCCAAAGATGGAGATCCGCGTGGTGACTCTTGGGCTGGATGGAGCTGGAAAAACCACCATCCTCTTCAAGCTGAAGCAAGACGAGTTCATGCAACCCATCCCGACCATTGGTACGTGTACTGATCGTCCACCGGGACACAAATCTCTCTAACATTTGTCCCTTTAAAGCCTGACGCCAACATTTGTCTTCAAGGGTTCAACGTGGAGACGGTTGAATACAAGAACTTGAAGTTTACCATCTGGGATGTGGGTGGAAAACACAAGCTCAGACCCCTGTGGAAACACTATTATCTGAACACCCAAGGTATCGTATGTGTGCTGCACACTCAAACACTGGAAATGATTATGTAAGAAATGAGAAAATTCAATGGAAGATGATTTATTTATATCGCAGACACACCTCCTAGACATGCATATACAGCATGGCTGCTTAGAGAAAGGAGGCTGCTCATAATGTGAAATACAAATCTGGTCTTTCTCGGCCGTGTGCAGCGGTGGTGTTTGTGATCGACAGCTGCCACAGAGACCGACTCATGGAGGCTCACAGTGAACTGGCCAAGCTGCTGACGGAGAAGGAGCTGAGAGACGCCCTGCTGCTGATCTTCGCAAACAAACAGGTACTGGACTAACTGGGGGGAGACGGATGGAAACTAAAGAGGCGGAGGTGACGGCCTTGTCGTCTTCTTTGCAGGACGTTCTGGGAGCTGTGTCCGTGGAGGAGATGACCGACCTGCTGAGCCTACATAAGCTGTGCTGCGGGAGGAGCTGGCACATCCAGGGCTGCGACGCCCGCAGCGGGACAGGCCTCCACGAGGGGCTGGACTGGCTCTCCAGGCAGCTGGTGGCCGCCGGCGTCTTGGACGTAGCCTGAATGCCGCCTCCTTCACTACGGCGACACTTCCCTTACTGACTGAACCAAAATCCCAGACTCTGATCCGTTCTTCATCATCTCTCCTGCGACTTCCGCGCTCAAAGACGAGACTCGGCTTCAAGCCACAGAGTCCACATCTGTGCTTCTCTGTTCGCCAACGTGGGCAGAGAAAGTAGGGATGTGAATTCTCTCTGTAGAGAAACTACAAACTGTTTTAACGTCAGTGCAACTGGATGTTGAACCCTCCCATCCCGCTTCGTTTCTGAGGCAGCTTACCGACATGGTCTAGTTTCTCCTTAGTGACCTACAGCTGGCAGACACAGGTCCAGTAGAACATTAGAAACGCTCCATGTGTCCCGTCAGAGTAGATATAATCTGTGTTTCCCGTCCTCCGCCGCATCATAACCAGTTCACGTACTTTAGGTTCAATAGACTGACGATCCCAAGAATCAAAAGCCTTTCAGTTCAATCCAGTTCATCTGAGCTGATGGTGGCGCGTTCACATCACAGCTGAGCTCTCTGCTTTGCCTCGTCGTCTGATGTGATGTAATGTGCTGTTGTTTTATTTTAAATGCCAGAGATGACGCAGGCTTGGTTTGAATGTAGTGTTTTCTGTTACAGAACTGTTTACTGAACTTATTTATGAGCAGGAGAAGTGAGAAGAGTTTTTCTTACGAACCGATTCTGCCTCCGTTGTCTGTGGAGTGTCTTGCACGCGGGATTTCTGTGAGATGCACTCTTCGGCTGCTTCACTACCAGTCTTCATTTAGAAGTAAACAAACTATCTGCTGTTTTCTTAGTAGACCAAGTATTAACCTCACTGCAAAACACAACGTCTTGTGAAAATAGTCCTCTCGGAAGGTCTGGAGCGATGGTGCACCTTTAATCTCTAGCTTTTAGTAGTGTAACGTGAATCTCTGTGGAACAGTAAACCCAACACTGAGGAACCGTCGTTTGATTTCACCTTCATTCATTGCTATGTAATGTTTACTACTTGTACCTATCAATAAAGTAATGCACGTGTGGTAAGCCTTCCCATAAACTTAGTGAAAACGTTTAGAGTTGTAGAAGCACAATGCGCATTCAAACCTTTGTTACCAGCCACCTCGAGAACTGCTTTTGTAAATTATTCATGACGTGATACTGTAAATAAACTGATCTTACTTGGTGGCTCGTAGCTTCTTTCTTTCTGCTGCTTTTGGAGCTTTAGAGGTTTGAAGAGATGACGAAGAGACAGAAAACACTCGATTTCTTCAACACATCGTTCTTACAAACAGTCAAAGCTTTAATAAGGTCGTCCGGTAAAAACGCTGCACAGGACGCAGACAAGCGATCACTTTATGGTGATGTTGATTATGCTGATGTCTTCGTATGGTTTGTCAGTCTTGGGGTTAACTTTGGCGTTGGAGATCCTCTGCACTGCCTCCATGCCTTTCGTACACCTCCCAAACACGGTGTGCTTGTTGTCGAGCCACGGCTGTGAAGGAAAGAAACGCAGGAAAGGGTTAGTGACATCACTGAGCTTCTATGTTTGTGACGTCCTCGAGTCCCCCGGAGTAATATGCACCAGAGAATTCCTGTCGCTGTCCATCTCCCACAGTACTGTGCAGTAAATGCATCGAGCCTGTAGGGGGCTTTAGCTGTGTTTGCTCCCAATGCACCGACTTACCGTAGGGACAACAGTGACGAAGAACTGCGAGCCGTTGGTGCCGGCGCCTGCGTTTGCCATGCTGAGCGTGTACGGACGGTCATGTCTTAGCGTGGCGTGGAACTCGTCCTCAAACTCTCCCCCCCAGATGCTCTCCCCGCCCATGCCTGTGCCTGTGGGGTCTCCTGTCTGGATCATAAAACCCTGCACACGGGAGTAAGATTTAGACACAGAGCACAGGCAGATATCCGATTATGCTTTTCCCAAACGTACCTTGATCACTCTGTGGAATATGTGACCGTTGTAGTAGCCATTCCTGCTGTGAACGCAGAAGTTCTCCACAGTTTTGGGGCATCTGAAAAGGAAAATTGTGTTTGTGTCATGTACAGCGGAAACTGAACTCCAGCACAGTGAAAGGTCTTCTCCGACGTGTTTTAGAACCTACTCCACAGGGAACAGCTTGATGTGGATGTCTCCCATGGTGGTGTGGATGATGGCACTGTCAGACACTCGCTTGGGGCCCTCAGCCTGCGTTGCAGCCATCACTTCTTCCTTGGAAGGCTTCTCGTTAAAGATGTCTCTATCCGACTCCGCACTCTTGGTATCCTCTGGTTCTCTCTTTGTGAACTTGAGTACAGATAAAAATCCATTAACATCGAAGAAAGCAGCTCTATCATCGTGAACTAGAGCATCACGTCATCGTGTTACCATGTAGAAGCGGTTCTTCTTAAAAGCGGTGCAGAAAACGGTGGGGTCGGGCTCCACGTTCTCCAACGCAGGGTTGTCAGATGCCTTCATCTCCACAGTTGGTGCCGTGTGCGTGGTCTTTGCAATCCCCTGAAACAGACTCAGCTGGACCACGCGGATGTTCTCCTGCTTCCCGAGGATCCGCACACACCTGGAGAACATGATCCATGCGCAAGGTGCTGATCAACATAACCAACACCTGCAGGACAGACTTTCTAAGCTACTTTACTGACATTTTATTCTCCGATCTACAGGATAAAATGATGATGATGATAGTGTGGACGTCTGAACAGTTTTTTCTGTGACAAAGTGTCTCCTCTTCCTCCTCTAAACGTACCTGTTGGTTTCCACATTGATGACTTTGATGCCCAACATAGTCCCGTAGAGCACAAAGTGACCAGTCTCATCAAAGATAATGTTTGTCAGTCGGATGCCATCCACCTTCTCTAGCTCTCTCTCCACGGCCATTCGCCTCCCGAACTCCATGTCCGGCAGCTGCTGCCTCATCTGCTGCAACTCTGTGAACATCTAACACACGCAGCAGGTGTGAGAAGCTTGTGAAACAGCCCCGCGAGTACAGAAACTCAGGCTAAATATGCATAAAACTTACAGTTAATGACTCGTCAAACACTCTCATCAGTTTTCCTGTTAGGAATCGGAAGATTCGAACTTTCCTGTCGGAAGCGATGGTAGCCATCTTCTTCCCATCGGGAGAAAAGGCCAGACTGGTGGGATAGGTTTTGTGTTTTGCAAATTCGTACAAGTCTGTGTCTGTCTTGTATTCCCAAGCCACGTGTTTGGGGAACTTAAATTCATTCGGGAGGCCAGTCCAGTATTCCAGCATTCCAGCTTTGTCAGCAGAGACGATGACTCTAAATCTGGGATTCAGGCGGATCTGGGAAAGTGGCGAAGAGTGCATCTTGTCAAAAACGTGCAGGGGCTCGTTGCTTCCCCTTCCATCATAGATGCAGATCTTCCCTGTTGATTTTTCTGAGCATGCCACCGTGGAAATGGCATCACCCGGATTGTAGATCCACTCACACTGGCCTGGGAGAAAACTACAGAGAGCAGAAAAATAATAATGTTACACTGGACAACAGGTGACGCGGCAGCTGGAATGAGAAAACGTTACACTCACCCCAACTTCAGCATATTGATCATGTCAAAGTTGACAACGTCAAAAACCTTCATGGCCTGATCATCGCCGACAGAACAGAAAAGAGCCCCCTCAGCGCTGCCAGCGATGCTTTCTATCACACCTGCATAAAACCCGATAACAAGGTCAACGCTCGACACAAGAATAAAATGGAAGCATGACGTTCCTGCTCACGTACCAAGATGACTTCGAAAGTGTTTGACAAACTCTATTCCCTCCTCTTCATTCTTCTTCCAAAACTTCACATGGCCGTCCTGGCTGGCTGTGATAACAAAGTCCGTCCTGAAAAGTGGAAGCATTTACTTCGGTCAGAGACAAAAAGATTTATTTTAAAAGCCCTAGCTTGGTATCTGTGCTATCTGTAAAGCACTTGAATAAGTTTAGGTCCAGTTTAATATCGATCCTTGTCTGATGTTTCAAATCTCCAATCTCTGGCATGTGGACCTCATTCTTTTCAAAGGGGAGATATTAGGCAGGTGGTACTGCTGCTATAATGTCCAAGATGTATTTAGTATTTAGTAAACTGTCCTGCTCTGCTTAGGTCACCTTACTGGACCTTTTGGGTGTTTAAGTTAAATGAAAATATAATATTCTATACTTTATAAAGTACCTACAATTGGCTAAGCATTGGCGAATTATGACGTTAGGAAATGAAGCCCATTAATACAATTTATTACAGTACACCATTAGAAAATGATCGTAACGAATTATGGATATTTTGAATAAAAGGTTGAAACACTTACTTGGTGCAAACAATGTGTGTGATAACGTCTCTGTGCATGTAGCTCCGTTCGTACATTGCAGCTGAAGGAAGGTTGTCCAGATAAACGCGCTCATATTCGAGAACTGAGACAACCGAGACAAAAACATCCAAAAGTTACCGGGAGTTTGGTTAGCACTGGTTAGCATTAGCATGAGCCATAAATATAAAACAAGGCGGTTATGTTGAGCGCGAACCAACCTTTCCTTTTCTTGGTCTTTGTGGCTTCGCTTGGCATCGGCCCGACCCATTCATCATCTTCTCGATCCCCATCTTCATCAAGGTTATCATCTGCTTTTCGCTTCAGCTCCACATTGTTGTCAGACGCCGCCATCGCTGCGGTCGCTTTTCCGGTTTCGGTTCTTCCGTTAAACGCTTTATTTTTTAATTATCTATTTCTGGATGTACGCTTCTTATGTAATATCCCACTACATTTTTTAGAAACCAAAACCTACAATTCATTGTGGGGTTTTTTGACATATTTAGTTAGCTGTAATATTTGGAATATTGGTACAAACATAAGTGGTTAGCTAAAGAACTCGTTTTATCACATCCAAGATAAATCAGCATCGATACACAGACAAAATAGTGTAGTTTGTGTTTTCTAAATTGCACCACTATCATCTTTAATATATATAGATACAGCTATTTAACTACACCGGAAAAAAAGTTACTCACTTGTTTCTGGGGGACTCTGTCAGGGAACACTTGGGTCAAACCAAAACAAAATGTTAGGTGAGTTAGCAATTATCGCTTAGTTTCTGATTCTTATGAGGAGATTTATATGTTACTGTCATATGTATATAGGAGATCTAAAATATATTATATTAAAAAATGGACATATTTAACATTACATTTTCTAATTAATAAAAACTAAATACATTTTTCACTGCGAACCCCCCACGTACTCTGAGATAAACAATGAGCTCACAGATATAACCAATATGGCTGTTGGTAGAAAAATGTGAAATCTGTGTCTTGGTAAGCGAACTAATATAACACATATTAATTACCTGCTGATTGTTTATGCAGAGAGTTTGACTGTCACGCAGTCTGAGAATATATCGAGTTTCCTGATCTAACAACAACCACAAAGCCAGCAGGAGAATGAGTAATATATACATTCAAGAGCCTCCAACAAATGGAAAGGTGAGCGCCACTTTTTGCCATTTTACCTTCATCAGTATTATTTTATTTGCTTGGCTCTCTTTAAGTGTTTTTAGCATTGATGACTTAAAGTTATGTTGCTAAATGTCGCTGATCACGACTAAAAGTATATAAAAGTATATATAAGTATAATATGCAAATCACTGATACATTATTTATAATGCAGCTAATGTAATTTGTGTGAGACGAAATGTTGAATAGAATATTTTAACCAGACAGAAAATGCGGCTATGAATTCCTATTTAAACAAATCACTTTATGATATTTTCTTAGGTGCTGTTGAAGACTTCAGCAGGAGACATTGACATTGAGTTGTGGTCCAAGGAGGCTCCTAAAGCATGTAGGAACTTTGTGCAACTGTGCATGGAAGGTAAAAAACGAATCACTGCTTTTTAGGAGTCTGTAGTGAAACGCTGCAGAAATGATGAAACACACTCTCTGAAGACCAGCCATCATGTTGTGCATCTGTTAATGTATGCATATATATCTTAAACGCAACTGGTTATTTCACTTTTGACCTCATATATTGGTAATCCTTTATTTTATGGATCTGCGTGCTTCTTCCTTCCTACATATCTGCATGATGTCAAAGACTAAATCCAACAGAATGAATGCAGAAATCAGATCGCCTTCCCTGCTTCATACTGCCATCCAATTTGAATATAAGGAATAAATCACTAGCAATAAAATGTGCAGTGATGACAAGTCGTACACAAATATGTATAAATAAACTTTACATAAACATCTAAAACGTCCATTAACAGTTCAATAACTGTGGTGGTCCTTGTGTATTCAGTAAACCTTGGAACAAACACTCATGTCAGTATATTGGAATAACTGTGAACATTGTGAGTTGACATCTAGAACTTGTTGTTCAAGTGCCTTTGCTCTTTCCTCAAGGTTACTATGATGGCACAATATTCCACAGAGTGGTGCCAGACTTCATCGTTCAAGGCGGCGATCCTACTGGAACGGGGACAGGCGGAGAATCCATCTACGGCCGCCCGTTTAGGGTCTCACTGCTTCCTCTACCTGATTTCTGTTTAACACATGTCCAGACTGACATTGTTATAGCTGCCATTAAAATCCCTCTCCGTCTGTTTCAAACTTCAGGATGAATTTCACTCCAGAATGCGCTTCATCCGAAGAGGTCTGGTTGCCATGGCAAATGCCGGGCCGCATGACAACGGCAGTCAGTTTTTCTTCACCCTGGGACGTGCGGATGAGCTCAACAACAAACACACCATATTTGGAAAGGTTGGTCTGAGAAAGCACAAAGCAGTTCGCGTCTTTGAAGTCGGGTTTTCCTGCACTAAACTCTATGTCAAAACACAGGTCGCCGGAGACACCATTTATAATATGCTGAGATTAGCAGATGTTGACTGCGACAATGATGAGAGACCTCTGAATCCCCACAAGATTAAATCCTCTGAGGTAACAGTTCCAACGCTTCTCTGATGACTCCTCAGACGTTGGCTGCATCAGTAACGAGTTGGTATTAAAATGCTGCCATAAAAAAACGTTTTGTCTCCTCCAGGTGCTTCATTCCCCTTTCGATGACATCATACCTCGGGAGACAAAGAAAGCCAAGAAGAACAAAGACAAAGAGGATGGAAAGAAGTCGCAGTCAAAAGCCACGAAGTGAGAAATGACATATGATGATAATGAGAATCCATTAACCTCCATTAACCAACAGACGTTGGAGAGACACCCCCAGTTGGTTTGGTTCTGTGGAAGTTGTTGCTGCTGCTTTACCATCAGTACTTTAATCTTTGTAGGAACTTCAGTCTGTTATCATTTGGAGAGGAAGCTGAAGAGGAAGAGGAGGTGACGAGTCAAGTCAGCCAGGTACTGACCCTGACACACATCAGCTGCACAGTCAGTATGACTGAATGAGCCAGTGTTAAAATGACCCTGCAGTCTGGACCTGTAGCGGTTTAACTTGTGTTCTTTATTCACTAGTGATCACGTGCAATTAAAGATAAGGCCATTAAATCAAACAGGCCTTATTTACATACTGATCAGGTAACTGCTCTACATGTGGGTCATGCTCCTAGGTAGGAAGAATGTTCATGTGTTTATTAATCATCATCATAAATGCGCAGCAATACTTTAAAATAGGAGCTTATTGTGCTCAACAGACCAAGTTTATTTATAAATGTGTATATATATATATATATATATATATATATATGATTTGACAATGTTACATTTTAAAAACAAACCCACTTGCTCATTATTGTTAATGTTTATCTCAGACTCTAAAGGGGAAAAGCAAAAGCAGCCACGACCTTCTGAAAGACGATCCCAGGCTGAGCTCTGTGCCAGCAGTTGATAAGTATGCGCAATAACTAATTCATTACAAATTAAATCATCTTCAGTTTGCCATCTAAAACAACTAACTGTATTCACTATGCTCCAAAAGGAAGAAAAAGAAAGGGGCCTCAGGAGACTCAGCTGAGGTAAGGTGGACATAGTGGAAAGGAGTTTCAACAGTGATGTCTGCTCCTGCTTTGTGCCGATTGTAACTTGCACGATGTTCATGCAGACGGGCGACGAGGCCGACGATGCCGAGGACGACGTGGATGCAGGCGAAGAGTTCGACTCGGAGAAGAAAGAGAAGATGAGAGAGCTCATCAGTCAGAAGCTAAAGAGAGAAAAGGGTGCCGAGAGAACGTCGGAGGCCACCGAGGAGGAGCGAGGGAAGAAGAGCAGCCGCAGGTTTGACTGCACGTCTTCTATTAAACTAATCTGCAGTAGAAAGACTAAATTATGATCATTAGGAAGATGAATAAAGCAGAATCATGAAGGCAAGATAACTTTATTTATTTATCATATTTCAATCACAAGACAAAAGAAAAAATGTGATAAATTAATGAAATGTATGAAACCGTAGCACAGAACATGTTGCACATATAAACATTTACAAAGAAATTAAACAATAAACACAAAAACCCACTACCCTAGTAAAAAATAATTCTCTCACACCACGAATACTTATACTGCTTCAGATTTGTTAGTTAAATTAAAATGCTAAATACAAATACGTTTAATCAGTGTTTAAAAGTACTCGTACTCATGTACGCTGTGAGGTGCACGTGTAATACAACATGACAACCAGAAGAGGGAGCTATTGATCTATATCATTTTAATAGGCAGCCCAAACTTTTCCACCTACACACCTACTCATTCACCCCTGTTCACAGCATGTTCAGGGGCGGAGAGCGTTATATATATCATGCGTGTGCAAATAATCTCATTTACACAGCTCGTTAAACATCAGGAGAAATCAGACACAAAGCAGAATTCATCACTCTGATAAACAACGACTGATCTGTTTGGTTATTAACTGATGTAATGTTTAGTCTATGAAACGTCAGGACAGGTGACAAATCGGTGACGTCTTCAATTGTCTTCCATCCAAAACCCTGAATATTCGACTCTGACTATAGAAGATCCTCATGTTTGAGAAGCTGAATCCAAAAATATTAAATGAGAAATAACATAAATACAATAATTACAGGTTTGTTCTTCTGCTCCGTATTAAATTAGTCTCTCACAAATATCATGACTCACCTGATATTTTGACCCCGAGACTCTGAAAACAGTCATTAATAATTTTAATTACTGCCTCTGTGCAGCAGCAAAGCTCCCCAAACAATCGTGTTTTCTCTGATGAGATCATGCTGAAATTAAACAGTTGAACAATTTGAATTACAAAGTGATGAAGAGATTTACCACAGGTCTTCATCAAAACAATCTCCCAGTCTAGTGAGTTTGTGTTTCCACATAAAAAACATTGTTAAAAAAACATATTTGTGATACATTTCTATAAATAGTTCTTGTGGATCTTTTTCAGCCAAGTGCAAAAACTGTTTCTTCTTTCTTTCAAATGTCGGGTAGTTGGAGGTTTAATAGCATCAAAGCTGGGGGTAGAAAACGTTCTTATTTTCATGGCACTAGCGCTGTGTCCTCTGCAACACACTGGTATCATCCCTGGGACTAGACGTACCAACCTGAGGCTGTTTGCTGAAGTTGCAGTTTACATGTATGTCTGTGTAGACACATTCTAACACGTTTAAGCAGGAGGTCGAGTGCTCACAGGACATTTGACCACGAAAGCTAATCACGTGACTCTTGATCCTTTGAGGAAAATATTCCCTCGAGGAATTGAGGCGTTCACAGGAACGGGATGGCCGGAGAATCCAAAAAGATCTTTAAAAGCAGCGTCCTCTGTTAATGGGAAACGTGTTAGTAGAACGGGATATTCCTTCTTTTCACCACATCAGCCAACCACATGATTCCAAACGTAACAGGTTCAGTTTATTTTGTGTTGTGATTTGTGGCCAAAGTCGTTTCATCATTTATCTCGTTCACTGTACGATACTGTACTTTTAGGAATATTGCCTGCCCCAGCTAAACGCACCCACTCGCCTTCCTACGACACACACGCCTCTGTTGTAGCTCACTGGAGCAACATCGGCGGACCTGCTATTTGAAACAGGAATGTTGGCACCCAACGCAAATGACTTACTGCGCTGAAGTAGAAGCAAACGGAGCATCTGTCTGAGCCACAAGTGTGAGTGAGGTGAAGGTGAGAGTGGAAGGCGCTGGTGGAGACGGCGTTAGCACGAAAAGGAGCCGAGGAGAATACAGCCAGTGATTTATCTTTCATCTCAGTTATGCCTCCTGCACATCCTCATAACAGGTCGCCCTCAACAGACCCTTCTCCTGTAAGTGCTAATGGGATAAGGAGCAGGCCATCAGTCAGTGTGTGTCTGTGCCCTGACTGACAGCCGGCTCGATGCAGGCAGACTGTAGTATATTAAATACAGGCGCAGACTGTTTCGCTACAAGAACTGTAACCCAACACAGTGGTTTGTGTTGGCAGGGAATCAAAGAGCAGGCTGGTAGGTACAATGTAAGTCTGGGACAAAGGGGGCATTGTTGCCGAGTGAGCTGTGCTCTCCCACTGTTGCTTTGCTTTAGGCTTTTGTTTGCTCTCTGCGTAAGGAGGATCACCAGCTGCTATCTAGTCATGTGAGGAAGAAAAGTAGAGAGGATGTTAAAAGCAGCCACTGATTCCTGTAAACTCAGCTAAACAGAGTGTGTGTGTGTGTGAAGGACAGGTCCGTTTTCTTTCCTCAGAGTCAAAGCTGCTCAGACGACCTTGAAATTAGGAGTCTCCCATAAAAGCAAAAACGTTTCAGCTTCAGGTGGAACGTATCTTATTCCAGATGATGCTCCCCTGCAGTACATTATGAATCTATACATTAATAATCAATTAGAACAAATGCCATTCACGCAGAGTTTGTCTGAACTTGTGTGACCACGGTGAAGCCTTTAAGCTCACGACACTTATTCCACGACTGTTTTGTCACTTGTGATCAAATCTTGTGTTGCTGTTTTTGAAGTAGGCCTCTGCAGAGGCGGCGCTTTCTAAAAGACACTGAATGAAGTCTCGAAAGCACTGAATGCGGTACTCTCCACTTTTGTTAAACCCGACGGGGCATGACTGGGAAAGCAAAACGCTTCCATATGGCTGTGGGACACAGTGTGAGCTGCTTCTGCCAGCAGGCCCCGGCTCCGTCTGCCGTCTCTGGTAATCGCTTTTCAGTTACTGCACCCTGAAGATAATGACAGAACTGCACTTCCTGTTATTTACATCACTTGT
>JAUMTR010000004.1:1683000-1773594 GCA_032270685.1 Microctenopoma stevenorrisi | reverse complement strand
CTCTGGTAATCGCTTTTCAGTTACTGCACCCTGAAGATAATGACAGAACTGCACTTCCTGTTATTTACATCACTTGTTATCACTTACTTATAAAAGGTGCGTACAGTATACGGCAGCAGGCGTTGATAAGAAAAGTGGAATGAAAGCACGTGTGTTGTTTCTGTACATAAACTATTCACTAAATAAGGAAATAAGTTTTTGTATGTAAGGGCTGCGCTACACACATGATGACATCATGAGAATATTATTACAAATTATTTTTGTTCAATGCCAATAATCTCACCAGCAAGCGTATCCAAGTTAATGGGTGTCAAACTGCAGTGTAAAATACTCCCCAGTATTTCCCAGAATCCCTGGTATCTTCTCCGATTGCTTGTCTGAACGAAAACCCAAAGGTATTTTGTTTATGATTTTCACATCATAAAACTAAGGACAAAAGCAAATACCTTGAAAAATACGATGCATTTTTGTTTAAGTTCTGTAGGTGTTGAACAGTTTTATTAGGACAGGAACTAACGATCATTTTCATTCTTAAATAACCCGCCCACTTTTGGTAACTCAATTAATTGTTAATAAGAAGAGAAGCTCATCTTATTTGTTCTGGTTTTTCAAACATGTACAGCGCTTTAAGAAAGCATTATCTCAGCCTCGTAAATGGGTCATCAGACACTAATTATCCTGACCAAGCAGCCGTGCCCTACATGTCGTGTCGCTCTGGACTAATTGGCTGCACCTGTCTCTCGTCATCGGTCATAACCCAACACGTTCTCGGGGAAAGGTTGCAGAGATCAAGAAAGCATTCGGCGCTGCTTTTGTGCAGAAAACTGCTTGAGATAATCCAGTTCTTGGCAACGGGATTGTGTATGTTTTGGAACCGCAAGGTTTACACATCTCTGGCCCACTGTAGCATGTCTGCCCCATATGGGGCGCTTGCTCGATGGAAAGACTTTTAGACAGCAATGCATGTCTCCTATGAGGGGGCTAGGTGTTCTGAAAAACGCATCAAATAACAGCAGACCCGTTCTTGGACTTTGATCAAAGTCACCATTTGACATTTACTATATTTTACTCTCAATACGTAGACCAGATAGAAAATGAACGACAACATTTGCCTTATTATGCAGATGAAGGGCTCTAGCAGAGGAACTTTGGTCCACTACATGTGTATTGTGTGTGTCTAGGTCACTCTGCAAAGTCATGCAAATTCCTGTGTTGAGGTTGGATTCCTCCACCACAGCTCACAGTTCTCCTTGGCTTCTGACCAAGCCATGGAGTTGCCCCCTGAGGGGAGTTCACCCAGCCATTGTGTTATTCTAGCACATTCATCCACATCACTTGCTCACTTATTAGACTGGTTCGGGTCCATAGCAGGGGGAAGCTGTGCCTGCCATCTCCGCGGTGTCCTTACTCTACTTACGGCTTAGGTGTTAAATTGTTCTTTACATTTTTATTCGTTGCAGTCGCACTGTGGCTCCATAGGTCACAGATTATGAGCAATAATCCAGTTAAATACCTGCAAAGTGTTGACTTATGAGCACTTTTTCTCAGCAGTTTTCTGCCCTGTATGTGTAAGCATTATAACATTGTCATTTTAAACTAAACCAGTTTGATGGAACCATTTTACCATCATAATTACATTTTTTACAGTCACTTGAAGGCTGGAAAATAAGAATAGAGAGAAACCCGAAAAAGGCAAGAATGCCTGCTTGTACATTCTGGAAAATGACTGAATCTTTGATGAAATTTGCAGTCATCACTGTTCTATTTTGAGTTCCTGTGTCAGACTCAGACTCCTGCCAGACACTGGAGTATTAAATGCACAGTTCTGAAACATGATCAAGCTCTTGGTCTAACGCCAATCACTTCATATGCTTTCTTTATGAAAAGTTAATCATCCACAGCTCTCTGGTTTTCATGTTTTTTTTTCTATTTTCTTCTACAAAAGTGGCAGTAGCTGACAGCCCCAGGTAGACCCAGACCACCGGGACTGGGGGAGAGTCACAAAAGGGATCCTGACTTTAGACTTGGTTTGGTGCTCGTTGTCTTGATTTGTTGGCTGCAACTTGTTGTTGTTGACCTTGTAGGTGATTTACAAGTCAGGGGTCTTTTTTAAATGACCAACAGATTCACACTCCTGCCTGTGGATGGATGAATCTTCTGTGTCAAGTCACAAGTACAAATCCTCTTGCTCTACAGACTAGGTTTGGGCAGATTGGAAATCTTTTGTTGTCGCTACAAAATAATTTGTAGTGGTGTGATGTGAGGGTCTGGAGAGGAATTTGTTGAGCCCCAAGGTGTGTCTCAACAGGTGGTGTTGCTGGCGCTTTTCCTGTCCTTTCTGGCCTTTTGCTTTATTGGCACTGAAGCTGTGCAGTCAATTGTTTGACTGTTGCCTTGGATATGACTCCCGCTTGCCAAACGGCAGCGTGTCGGGACAGGCTGAAAGGAAAGTCTACTGAAGTGTTCCTCACAGTAGAATATACGTAGACAACCTCACCTCTTAGGTCTGAAGAAGAAGCTGGACCGTGTTCAAGCAAGTGCCTCGAGTCAGCGAGGCATCTTTGAACTAGAGAACTGCACTCAGCCAGTTTAAGTACTATAAAGCAAAAAATGCCGTGGAGTTTATTCAACACATCACTGACACATTAACTAAAAACTGTCAACTTCATAAGAAGGATTTATTGTAGGACTGTTCAATGAATCAATCTGTGCACGGTGCTTCATATACAGTATATACAGAGCAGAATCATGAGTCTGAAACAATACAGGAGGTTATTTTTCAGGTCACAGACGATGAGCAATAATCCAGTTAGATATCTGCAAGGTGTTGACCTATGAGCACTGTTTGTCACCAGGTTTCTGCCCTGTATGCGTTGGCATGATAATATAACAGTTACAGTTTGTGTCTGTGAGCCCGTTGGAAATTGTCACTGTGCTTCCAGAGAAGCTTTATCTTTATTTTAACATCATAATATTGATATGCAGATGCAGCCCCACAAAGATGCTAACATTTCTGCAGGATTCTGCAAAACTGCTAGGTACCAATATATCGTGCGGCTGTGGCTCCGGAGGCCGAGCTGTCGTCTGCTAGACGTGAGAACCGTGGTTCGTTTCCCGCCTCCTCCAGTCATATGGATACGTGTCCTTCGGCCAGACACTAAACCCCCGTGTGTCAGGTCAGCTCTGTAAGTGTGTGTGCGTGAATACGAAGCGGCGTAAAGCGCTTTGAGTTCCGGTCTGGGTAGAAACATGCAGAACATTTAGCACTTATTGGCTGAAATGAATTCTAATATTTGTAGCTGATGTCTGTAGTATGAGGTGCTGTTTGTAGAGGGAGACAAAGTGTCTTGCAACACTTTTGTAAACAACATGAAAAATGTATTTCATGTTCATAGTCTGTGCGTCTGTTGTAGTAGCACATTTTAAAACGGGATCAACGCGCTATACAACGTATTATAATAAAATATACCGAACGTTTTTTTTTAAGCTTGCCAAATGTGACTTCTTCAGTCATGTGAAATGATGAAAAATGAAATGGCAGCTACTGCAGGGTCTTTGAGTTACTGTGTTATTTTGCCCGGCTCTAGTTTGTCACAGCTGAGTCACATTATCATACGGTATGAAAAATGTGTTTCCCAGAAAAGAGGTTTGTTGTCATTGCTTCTAGACGGAGCTGAGGCCAAGTCTGTCATTGCCAACCACTTCTGCTGCTGGCAACTCGGTCTGGACTCTGCTGCGATAGAAACGTCTTCAGGAAAAGAGAGGACCAACAACTGTATGTCTGGCTCAAGTGTCTCCTCGGGAGCAGCAGTGAATCTAACGAGGAAGAGACATTACACCAAGTCACAGCTGGTAATGTTTGCGGAGGCACTTACCGTTAAAGTATCAGTCAGTTTGATGCCTCGATGTGTCGCCACAGACAGCGTGCGAGAATTAAACAAATGTAACGTGGCTTTTTGGGAACCTACAAAAGGATACCAATAAATGTCAGTCCGGAGAAGCAGATGTGGGAAACAAAGGCAGCCATTGTTTGGTCTGGAGGTGCCACGCATGTTTACAGACCTGCCTGCCAAGAGGGATGCTACCTTGAGTTAGGAAAGAGAGAGGATGTGTCTTGACCTGCCGCTATCATCCAGTTAAATAAGAGACGGCTGGACGTGAGATGTCTCTGTAGCATCTCATGTTCTTCTGCCAGCAGCATGAGTCTGTGTTTTGTGCCTCGTGGGACAATGGCTTAACTTAAGGTATCGTGCTTTACATGCACGTTTTTAAAGCAGAGCCACCACATGGACAAGAGTCACATTAGACTCCAGTTATTGGAAGGTTTTCCAAACGTTTTAGCTTTAGTTCCATTGTGTTTTTGTGTCTTCACATTTTGGAGGTCAAAGGTGAAGATGACCACGACCTCGGGTCTTATCAACACCGCCAGAAGGCCAGAAGAAATTTTAATCACCACTGGTACAAATGTCCACTTGAACTCGTAGGTGAACTGATGAGAAAGTGAGTCTGGACAGTCAAAGCACGTAAATGGTGGTGAGTTATTCATGGAGACACATCGAACAACTGAGGTTTTAATTCGAGCCTGACTTGAGTTGGGACTTGGTGGTCTTGAGTAAAGGTATAATTTAGCTCCAGTTGGTCTCAAGAATTTAATTCAGGGCTTGATTTGCATCTTGTTGGTCTTTGTGGCCAAAAAAGGAAATAATCCTAACCCTTATGTCCTTCAGAGTCACATCTCTGTCCTGCACCTGTTTGATGTACAATAATACAGGAAAATCCATCAACAGTGATTGTTTAAATAATGCAAAAGCCTCACATCAGCGTGAATGTGTTGAACTTTGCAGTCAAGCTGCGCCGTATAGGTTTTATTTTTATACGTTAACTTTAAATGTTCATTCCCACCACTCAATGACAGGATGGTAATAGAAGCAATTTCCCTTCTTCTAACAGCGTAATGAGCATATGAGCGCTACAGTGACTCCTCTGTAAACATGAAACAGGTTCTCACTCAAACCTGCACAGATCGGTTTATGGTGCCCACATGATTGGCCGTGAACATAAACGTTTTATTACACTAATGTAAAAGCTTTTAAAAAATGATGTTTGTGACTTTGAAGTGAAGCCAAACGTCTGTCGTATGTTTGTCTCTGAACTTTTTTGTGCCGGCGAAACGCGCTTTACACCAAGTTTCTTCCCTCACAGTGAAGAGTTACGGAAGGAGGCGCGGCAGCTGAAGAAGGAACTACAGGCCATAAAGCAGAGGAGAGAAGAGAGCTCCAAACCTGCGGTAGATGAAGTGAAGGAGGGTACGTGAGCTGCTTTTATTCCCCCGGCCTTTTGCCTTTTACTGTAAATGTATTTGTGTTTAGTAACGTGTTGTAGTAGATGCTTCGGCGTGTCTCTCCACAGCAGAACTCGCAGTGTGAGCATCGCCTCGAAGAGGGTGGTCTGTGCTACATTCTCAGCTAATGGACACTAAGACAGGCAAAACCTCTGATTTTGTCAATTAGTTGCAGGCGTCCTTTTTTTTGCCCCCGGGGTTTGCATTTTTGTGTTAGCACTCGCAGATAATTGCGTAGGTCAAAATTGTTGAGCGGCCACCACACTTGCACATCAGACCCTTGTTAGTCGAATGTTTGTTAGTTTGCAGCTTTAGCAGAAGCGATTCTGTACAATTCTGCCCCCAAGTCTCCTCGGGTCTTCACCACATCGCAGTCTGTCATAACGCTGTCAGTCATTTCTGGTGCTGAGACACATTTTTGGAAATTACCAAAGCCACTAAGGCACAGAGGCTAACTTGAGGTTGTGTGCAGATTATTGTGCAACAGAACAACACAGATTGCCGGGGTTCTGCAGGGACCGGTCTAATTGTGGGATTACCACCAGCGAATCATTTACGGAAGACTATGGTGGGCTTTTGTTACTCAAACAGTGACGGTTTAGTGTTTTTAAACACAGACACCGAACCACCCTTGTTCACGATTTGATGAAAGAGCACAAAATCATTACAATGAATCTGGTTTTCTGTGTTGCTCTTCGTCTGCGTCGAGTTCAGTTGCTTCTACAAACATTGTCAGCGTATAGAGGCCTTCTCTGAAGAGATCCAGTTCTAAACTCTGCACTGGAGGGAAAACTAGCCGGAGCTCCTCCGTTACCTGAGCAGGCATTTAGACTCAGCCAGGGATCTTTGTGCCTCAATGTGGAGCCAGCGGCAGGAGTTCCTCTAATAGTTCCTCACTAGATTTCTGTGCTGGAAGCAGAAGTTGGTGGAGGGGGGACAGAAGTCTGCTCAGATGCTGTAAGGCGGAAGCTGAAATCATTCGTCTGGTTCTGCTCCGACCTCTGAGCACCTGGTGTACGTTCAGTGGTGGTAAGATACAGGCTCGAACGGCTGTCACTAAGCGGTCGTCACATTTTCTCTCCTGGCTGAGGTGCAGGTGTCACTGAAGGTGTTTCTCTCACTCTGTGAGTGTAATGTGCTGTGACGTGCCGGAGACCTGGAGATCACCTGTGGCTGCAACAAGATATGCAGCAGATGTCTTTAAATAGTGAGGCCTGTTTTTTAATGAATCAATTAGGTAACTGAAAGAAAACCAATCAGCACCTACGTTGATAATCATTAAAATCATTTAAACTGTGGGATGACTTTGTGTTTCATTCGTCTTAAAACTCCAAACACGTATTTCTATGCACCTGAACCAGCAACAGCTGCGACCACAGTCATTATATTTTCTCAACCCCATGAAGGAACCACAAGGACTCACGGTCGAACTGATGATGATTTGACTCTGGACAAACAGGGATTTTATTCTGCAGCTTACATGCATGAACAAATTCATCACAAGCAGTTATAGAAACTCTTTGTATCGTCTTTGTGCGATAGACGCAAATAGACTAAACAAACACACATTTACATTCAGTGCAGAGCTCTATTTTTTTTCTACTGCTGTAATATTATAGGCTATAAATGATCCGCCTTTCCACATGAAGTCACTCCGTCATTCGTCACTCACAGCAGCCGCCCTCGCGCTGGCATGTGCTCGACATCACACTTCACTGGTGTGAAACGTAAATTGTCTCTTCAGAATTCACCAACCAAGCTTTTTTTATTTTTAATAAAACCCCTTCTCGTTTATTTTTTTCATCAATCATCACTTCGGTTTTCATCACATGAGTTATTAGTGTTCCCGTAGTCTGGTTTTCTCTTTTTTTGGTATGACCGCTGGGTACCGTAGCCAAAAATAAGAGAACCATTCTGAAACCACTGTCCATTCAATACCTACCCTAAATGATGTGGCAACAGGCTTTATCCCACTTAGGTATTATACAGGTTATGTCTGTGCGCGCTGGGTTTTTATTACACTGGTGCCTTGTCAGTCACGTTGTTGACTTTGAGCAAATGTTGCTGCAGAGTGATATTTGAAACTCCAATTACACGTGATTAAGATTAGCATGTTATTTTGCCTACGCAGTATAACATTCAACCGTTTTTGACCAGATTGGGTATTTTCACTGGACACACACTCACATCTGTTTTTCCTGTTGCATAATTAAAGATTATTAAAGATAACAGTGTTGACCTTAAAGAACAAACTGACAAAATCACCGTTGATGTGGTTTTGATTGATGCGTTGCACGGCAGCGTTGCCTCGCAGCTCGCTGCCGTGACTTTTCTTTAAAAGTCTGCTGAGTGTTCATCAGAGAATAGGAGCCTTTTATCGTTTGTCACCCACAACAGCCTGCCTGTTGCTGCAGTATCCGCTTGATTTGTAGCTCTCCCGAGCCCATGTGACGGGAGAGGGCAGGAATGTGGTTAGAAAGGCCTTCAAACTCAAAGATAGTAGTTAGTGACAACAGCTGGAGAAGGTGGTGTGTGTGTTCCTCGTGTAGGACCTCGGGGCATCATCAGTCAGCATCCAGCGTGTCACAGGCTGCAGCAGAGAGGCGCAGCCGGCAGGGGGTGGGGGCTGACCCGGGGAAGAGATGGAGGGAGACTACGTGTTGGTCTCATAAATCACGAGGAAACGTGTGCCCCTGGAGAATCTGAGCAAATTTCCTTGTTGACACCAGGGGCGAGTGGGGAAAGTACCCAAGGTACCAAATACCTTGGCCCATACGAGATAGTCGATGGATTAAGTGACGCCAATCATGTTCTGGCGGCGCCGGATAGATCTAGAAGGTATCACATAAACATGTTCGGGAGCCTGTCGACGTGGCTCCATGACATTCTGTAAGCTTAGGAGAAACCGTGAAAACGATGTCGACTAATAAGGACGGCTCACATCCTACTGCCCGCCCCTCTAACACCGAGATGTTGTGTGAGATACCTGTGAGAGTGGTCGTCCCCTCAATGAAATCAAAAGGAGTTTCTCCCCATGTGAGAACACGTCGGACTTGGACGGTCTCCCACTGTGCTCAGTACGCCTAAAAGCACAAGCACCTGGCTCTGCTGATGCCTCATTCTGAGGACAAAGCCGTCTCCACCGTGGGGGGTGTATTGTATATCAAGTCATCTGAAGTCTCTCTTGGCAAGAAAGCAAATAAGCAAGTTTGTCTGCAGTTTATAGTACTGAACTCAAGACCGTAGTTTTTCACTGCGACAGATGTGTTGTTATTAAAAGAAATGCACGTTCTTAGAGGCGTATTCATCATAAATCAGTCAGTGCAGTAATTTCTAACTTTATGGAAGTAAAATAATGGATGACCTGTTTGAAACACGGCCTGCCCGACGTTTCAGCCTTTTTCTCATTTATAAATTAGTTAAGTTAATATATTTCTTCCCTATAATGTTTTTTACAGTCTGTAGTTTGTGATGCTGACGGCGCAACCTCCAGGTTTGTTTAAGTATGTAATGTTTTATGCTTTATTTTACTCCCATGTGTTTTATGTTACATTTCTTCTGTAATTTAGTGTTTATTAGCAGGTCTTTGTAAGCACTTTATCTTCTCACTGTCAGGTCCTCCGCACATGATAAAGTGCTATATAAATATATACACATTAACTCATCATAGTGCAGCTCTCACTACCTGTCAGGCACTGAATGTTTTCTCTGTTACCTAATTTATTTGCTGCAGCTGAGTGTGTCAGAGCATCTTGGCCGGCGAGGCGACTTGTCGAGTGTGTGACACCACATTTTGTTGTGGAAAGAAAGTCTCCACCAGCCTGCAGACGGTAGTCACCGTCTTCCTCAGCGTGACTTCACAGGCTGTGCGTCTGGGCTGGGAAACTTACAAAAGCACATTAAGTGCACGAAGCACGTCTGCCAGCGCGCTGATTGTCTTCTACTTTCATTCATGATGAGAGGCTACTTAACACGTGCTGCAGAGGAGGAAAGTTCAGGGGAACAATATTCCTAGCGCAGCTGTCAGTGCTGTGATTTTACTCGCACGGATCAGACCTTGGTATCTGAAGCAGCACTCTGCTGTAGTGTCCACTCCCGTTTCGCTGCTAGAGCTGCACCTTTTTTATTAGTTAACTCTGCTGATTCTGTTTTAGTGTTTAGGTGAATTATAGTGCAACTACTAGACAGAAACTGTTAGATAATACTGATTTAAGTAAAAACAACAATCAGCAGTGATGTTCCTCTTGTCCCGTCGGTAGATAAAAAACCAAGCAGTGAGGCTGTTGCTGAGTATCTGGAGGGGAGAAAGAAGTACGAAGAGCAGAGGAAACAAAAACTGAAGAAAGGCTCAAGCAGAGAAGAGCAGGTACAAGAACTCGATCTTAAAGAGAAATCACTTCAGCAGACAACCTGGGTATTAACACGTGTGCTTTAATGATGTCTGATCTTTTTACCTTGTAGACATTGTCCCTCCTCAATAGCTTCAAGACTAAGCTGTCGTCGGCCATCACTGACGCTCCAGAGGAGGACGTGGAGGAGCTGGCGGAGGATGATGACAAAGGATGGTCAGTGAGCTGGTGCTGGTGCTAAATGTCTCATGGAAAAAGAGAAAAACACAGATTGTAACTCACCTTGTTAGGATATTCATCTTCAATATCCATTATTCATTCATTCATTTTTGTTCAGTCTTTGTTTAACCTTGTATTTCCCATTAACTTCATTTTTCAAGGGGCTAAAACAAAAAAAGAATAATTCACGGTAGAGGCCACAGTAACCCTGAACTCAGTCTGCGACACCAACCAGCAGGTTTAATGTCTCTCTGCAAACTATTCCAGATGGCAGCAGCAAAAAGAAAAGTTTTTGATGGTTCCAGTGATTTAGGAACTCTGTGAAATACGTTTGCAAAGGTATGAGGGACGTCTAAAACTGTTTTATAAATTAAAAGCTACCAATGACCCAGATAAAATGCGTAAAAGCAGACGGCCACCACACGGGCATGAGCTGGTGGTTTAAAGCTCACGACCATCTCAGAGCACTGTGACGAACACGTGAAGATGTGTCTGAGCCTTCATGCTAAACAGGAGTCACAGGAATAATTACCAATAAGCAGTCAATCCACAAATGGCTACACTGACTGGAAGCAGCCTGGTTACCCTGTAGATCACTGACCATTCAGTACCTACCTGAGGACAAGCTGATCACTTGGTGATCTGGTCTTTGGTTTCGGCGGTCTTCACTACAACGCTAGCGAACAGCATGTGAGCAGCACAGACTCCTCTTCTTCTGAGTTCATAATCAGTTTGGCAAACACAAAGTTTTGTGGATGGTGAAGTGGCATCAAAAGGTTTGCATTGTGTTATTTATTCACACAAGAATGGGAAAGAAACATTTTCCTGTGATACTAAGAGCAGTGTGGAAACGGTGAACGTGACCTCTGTCAGATGCGGCGCTCGCTCCAGGTTTTGATAAATGTGTGCGAAAGTTCAAGCTGCCTGCATGTGTACGTCAAATAGGGATTTCAACCCACAGCCACTAGATTGGCCATCAGGAAATCAGCCCTGACGCTGTGTTTTCCTCTCATATTCTGTGTTTCACCAAAGATCTCAAAGTCTAACTGCACAGAGTAAGAGTTTGAAATGAATACCATGTGTCTGAAGCTGAGCGAAGTGTCTGTGTGCGAGAGATTTAGAATAACAAAATCTGTAGTTGCTATTAGTCTCCAGAAGCCCCCTTGAAGTGCAAGTCTGTCTGCGTGTGGGGGCCCTAATGAATTTGGCGTTTGGTGCCTCTGCCGGCTGTAGACACCTCACTGTGCTGCCCCCGCCAGGTATTGTGAGGAGGGAGGGGCAGGGGCAGTAGCATAGCAGTCCTAGAAAAACACCAGTAGGAAATCTGTGCCAGTCTAGCAGCACTGCAAACAGAATGTGGGTTACAACAGGTCAGACATTGAAAGTCAAGTCTGGGCCAGAGGAGGTAAACTATTCCATCTGTGTCTGTGTCTACATATTCTGACTCTCCCTCCTCAGCCCCCCTCCTCTTCCTCTCGGTCTGTGCTAACACACACACACACAGCCTCAAAGAGTCTACATTCTCAATGCAAAGAGCCCACCGTTGCTCCCGACATCCCTCCTGTACTCCTCAGTCTCCACCCCCTGTTTGAGTTAAAAAATGCAGGAATAATAAATAGAGGAAAGGCTTCTGTGGCCTCGCATCATAGCAGCACGCTGCGGTTTGGATAAGCCCCGAACGCTGGACTTCCACATCGTGTCTCAGAGCTGCACGACTCTGAGGCTGTGCAGCCGGCCGCCTGTCATCACTGACACTGCTAGACAAATTATCAGAGGTGGCCCGCGCACGCAGCGGGAGTCCTGAGGGTCTGCCAGAGTCTAGCCATGACATTCTAGATGAGCTGTCACAACTCCTGTCGATTTCAAGTGAACACAGGAGAGAGTGCAGGGCGAGCACACGCAGCCAAACTGTGTACTCAGCCCGAGACAGACGCATACCACATGCTATACATCAAACACAAACTATTTTAGAGTACACAGTAGAGAATACACAGTTTCTTTATGCAATACAGCCAGTTTGAAACTCGGTGGTGCACGTGAGGCCAGTCTGCAGAGCCAGACATGTTCAACACGGCGTCCTGTAAATGTTTTCTTTGTGCAGCCGATAAGAGAGACCTGTTGGTCCTCAGCTTTAAAGAGAGGCATAGGGTTTTATAAGTTAAGCCACTGGAACTCAACAAAGGTTTTGGCAGAAAGTTTTAAAAAAGAACAGAGCAGAGATTCTCCAGAGTTTCCTGGTACTTGGCAGGTACAGACTCCCTGCTCTTCTTGTCTCTGAGTGTAGATCTTTATGAGCCTGGTTGGATGTTTCCTCACAGTGTTGTTGCTGCAGCATTGATTAGTGACCCGTCTGACGCCTCCCTGATGATACTGATGCTGAACAACAATCTGAACATCTGTGGCACCCAGACGCTTTGCGCAGCACTGCAGATGTGACCATGTTGGGTCAGTGGAGCCGCGGACACCGACAGAGATGCAGACAACAGCAGGAAATGGAACCACAACTCATGATTAAAGGATAAAGAAAACAGAAACATCGCAACCACAATCCACTGGTTGTTGGTGGGAAGCATATTCCCCCAATGCCCTGAAAGACATTTTCTGAACCACACTGGTCACAGACACTTTTCAAAGACTCCCATTCAGCATTAGCATAGCGCGCTGCTCCTGTTGTACTTTGAATGTGCATACCGAACTGAATGTCAGCATATCTGTGATTTAGAAACCTTCTGGGTATTTCAGCAGACGGGGTAGGAAGATGTGACCAGTTCACTACACTGGAGCGTTTTTAATGGCTAAGAAGAAACATCCTTGTCTCCTGCCTCGTTGTGTAGATTTGTTGATAACGTTCATGCGACAGAAGACGAAATCTTGTCAGCAGGAGAAATGTGTTCTATCTGTGAAGTGCTTGACACTGATATCTCCCATGAGCAATGAGCTGACTCCCTAATCTGTCTTTGGGGGGGAGAAACTGACTGGAGAAATGAGAGACACATGACTGTCTGTTCTCTTGGCACCAGAGCTTCCTCTCAGGACCTTAACCGCTAAGCCTCATGGCCTAATACTGTATTTCTCATTTTAGTTAGCGAAGCCCTGAAATCCCTGATTAATGGCTCTGTGTCGTAGAAACAGAATCTGTGCTTAGACAGAAACTTTTAACTTCATACACGCTTCCCTTAGGCAACGCTGTTGGGAAACACTCCATAAATTTCCATCGGTATGCAGATGACACGCAGCTATATTTATCTACGAAAACAGACCAAACAAATCAGCTAGTCAAAGTTCAAGCATGCTCAAAAGGCAGAAAGAACGGGATGTCCTGTAACTTACTGCATTTAAACCATATAGTTATTCTAGACAGTAGAGCTTTGGCCTCAAATACCACTGTGAGGAACCTTGGAGGGACTTTCTGAGGAACTAGTCATTTGCTACTTGTTACTGGACAGATCATATCATTGGCTCCCTGTAAAATCTAGAATAAAGTTCATATCTCTAAGACCTGATTATCCCAGCAGAACCCTTTGCCCTCAGAGTGCAGCTCTGCTCCTAGAGTTTCTAAATGTAGAATGGGAGGCAGAGCCTTCAGCTATCAAGCTCCTCTCCGGTGGAACCAGCTCCCAGTTACCGTTCGGGAGGCAGACACCCTCGCTAGCTTTAAGATTAGCCTTAAAACCTTCCTTTTTGATAAAGCTTATAGTTAGAGGTGGATCAGGTGACTCTAAACCATCTCTTAGTTAAGCTGCTATAGATTTAGTCTGCTGGGGGACTTTCCTGACACTCACCTAACCCTAAACCTCCTCTAATCTCTATTTATTAATATGCTTGTTTTTTTCCTTTGTTCTATTGTTCTCTCCTCTTTTCACTCATAACCGGTCGAGGAAGATGGTTTGGGCTGGAGATTTCTTTCTTTGTGTTTTCTATATCAGGGCTTTCCCGATAGACTCACCATAGACTAAAACGTTTCCTCCTTGTCCCCCCTGTTCAAGGAACTATGTATGCCTCCACGTAGCTGCTCTTCAGTGATTAATCTCTGTGCAAAAAACGCCTCTTCTTTGTTGTTATGTGGGAAAAAAAGAACTCTGATATATCTTGTCGTAGGAGGTCATATCACTTGGCTTTATGCACGACCTTTACACTGAGAAACAGGCAGATAACATGATTTTATGATCTCTACACATAACAAAGCAGATCTTTTTGTGCTGAACGTCCTTTCAGTTTGGCTTGAACAGAAGCTTGTCCATAAATGTCCAACAAATCTGAAACCACCTCATCCGTCCATTAACCCCTGTTGTCCACGTTTATTTATACCAGCTGTGGAGGAGCTGACACATATCATGACAACGGGCGATACGCCTGTGAATTCATCTGACTGTTCTGATGCTGGTCACAGAACCAGAGATTGGTTACGTAATAGATCAGATCCAGGGCCACCTGGATCTGTGAAATCTACAAATACGAATTGGTTCCTTCACACTGATCTCAGTCACTTGACAGCAAAAAACCCAAATGATGTAATGTGATTTGTAGCCAAAGTGCTAAAAGGGTCGGGCGACCCTAACCACTAAGTAAAAGTTGTCCAGAGCTGATGATTTAGTGGGCTTCCTGCTGCTGTTCTTTGAACTGTCTCCACCTGTCTCCACCTGATTTAGGATGGGCCACGTTCTGCAGTTCGATGAACAAAGCAAAAAAGTCAAGGATGCCAACATGCAGGACGAAGACACCTTTGAAATCTACGACCCACGCAACCCTGTCAATAAGCGAAGGAGAGAGGAGAGCAAGAAGATCATGAAGGAGAAGAAGGCCAAGAGGTGAGGTCATGCGACTGAAGGTCGGCTCCTCTTCGAGCCTCGTGACCGAAGAACTGCTGGTTCACTTTTCCAAAACAACAGTTTCTTGGCTCAAACATCTGGATTGAGGATGCTGACCTGAGCACATACCATCCCTGTAATCTGTGATGGAGAGGCTTCTTCAGCTGGAACAGCTGTGTTCAGACAAAGTTATTCATCAAGATTAAGACTGTGCTCCTAATAACAGAAGCAAGGATCTGATCTCTGTAACTTTAATTTCTTTACTCCAGCTATTTGCGCCAGTCTGTTTATGTTGTCGACGGTTTGTGTGCTTCAATGCCAGAAAAATAAATGTAATTTCTTAACAAATACTTTGACTCGGTTCTATTTGATTGTAAATAGTTGACTACTTTATTAGTATGATAATTGTGATGCAGTCCAATACAACAGGGTTAAGATAAGTAGGACCACCAAGATTAATAATGTTTAATAATAACTCACCTGTTTAGCTAAATGAACACAATAAGCCAGAATCTGTGTGGTATGTTTGAAACCAGTGGTCGCATTCATCAGCTGGTGAAAAGCAGCTGGTTTTAAAGGTAAGACAGCAGCACTGGTGCTGCCAGCCAATATAGTATAATATATATAATTATATATATATATTAATAATATATAGTGTCTAATTATAGGTAACAAGAGGTTGGTATTTTTTTTTTTTATTTACTGATTTTATTTTGTGGAAGTTGAATTTGTGGCCTGGTAGCTCTATGGGATGAACATCAGCCTGGGATGGAGAAGGTGGAAGGATCCTTGAGCAGGACACTAGCACTAGCTCCTTGTAAGTTGCTTTGGATAAAAGCGTCTGCCGAGCAAAGTAAAAATAAAGCATTAGTATGTTCTTAGTGCCTCAACAGTTAGTCTTCTGGAATCAGTAGCTAACCTTTGTTGTGTTTCTCTTTTGTTTTAGAGCTTTTTATGGTTTAAGCTACGTGGAGTTCTGCTGAGTTTAGATAATACAGGTGATATTTCTCACTCATGTTGTGCTGCTTTTCTGATTAATGTAGTACTTTTTGGCAGTTTGTAGTGAAAACGTAGTACAGCCCAATCCTTGTATGTTATTATGACATACGGTGGACGTGACTCCAGGGTCTATTAAATATCTAGAGATGACTAACAGCAGCAATCAGGAAAGGTAACAGAATATTGTCAAATGACAAATTGACTCCTCACAAGGAAAACTAATCTGTAAGAAGGGTCTGTTTGACCAAACAGTTCAATCAACTTAATAGCTGTAGTATATTGAGTATATTTAGTATATGTGTTTTACATTTGTAAAACAACATTAAACTTAATACTCCAGTATGGTACAATGGCCCATGGGTGCACAACACAGCAGCAAAGAGAACTCTGTAAACTTTCACAGAAAGACATTGAGCCATCATCTTCCCCTTATCTGCAGTCGGGTCGCATTGGGTGCTGGAGCCTATCCCAGCGGGCCAGAGGCGGAGTACACCCTGGACGGATCGCCAGTCCATCACAGGGCCAACACATGGACACACAACCATTCACACCTATGGACACAAAGACATTTCACAGAAAAAGATAATGTCTCACAAAACAGAAAACACATTGAGCTTTCAAGTAAAACAGGGACAGACAAAAGTTTTCTGTTATAGTGTTTTGCACCTTCTGGCCACCATACTCAAGGCAGCAGGGGAACTTTTAGTCGAGCCGACATGGATGATTTACATTCCCAAAATTGAACTGTCTATTTGTTTAACTCCTATCAGCAATGAAACCACGAGTGCTCGCTTGCTGCCGAAAAACAAAAAATGCAGCCGCCAGCCAACATTTGATTAAATAATCATCCAACCTGAAAAGAAATGGTGACTTCACAGTGATTCAACTCAGCAAACTGCTTCGTTTCGCATTCAAAATGAATCCCTCTGTGATGAACTGACAGCTCTTCGCGGGGGTGTGACCCAGGCACCGTCTGACGATATTTGGCTTTTTTACACAGAATTATTTTAATGCTGAGTAAAAAAACAGTGATCTTGTAAAAGAAAAAAAAAGATTTACCTCACAGTGGAGGATTTGGGGGTAAATGATCTGCCACTGCCATGTGTGTGACCAGGAGCTGCATTTAGCTAGCACTCTATTTCTTACTGCACTTCTGGGATTATGCTTAAATTTTCATATGGAACAGGAAGGAGAGTTAATATTACATTATGAGGCCAGCTCGGCCCGAGCTGCTGCAAATCTAAAACAGGTGATACAGTGATCTGACTGACTGTGTGCTTCAGGGTCCAGGTCAGGTTGAAATGTGCTACTGATACAGAACTGTGAAAAAATGCTGCAGTTAAAGGATAAGTAAGCATTTTTTGAAGCAGGCCCAGCACAGATCTGAGTGCATTCAATCATTAATATAATAATGGAAGTGGGTCAGAAGAGATACTGTCATAATGAATGTATCTGCAGTTCCAGTTCTGTGTAAAAATACATGTTTGCTCAGATATGTCAGTACCACGTTTCTATAAGAGGACCCAGGGTGAAGACACCATGAGGAGAATATTATGTGCTCCCCAGTGTCACCGTGCCCGGCTCCGAGCAGGAAATACCACTTTTTGCTGCTGGTTGTTTTATGCCGGAGATGAGATGGGATGGTAATAATATCACTGTCTCCCTCTGCCCTTGTTGGTAAGATTAGGTCATCTCTTTGAATGAACAAAAAGTGGTTACACAAAAATAACAACTACTTCTTCATAGCACGGAATTTTCCATTTCACTTTTAACTACACATACGAGCTTTTAAATGGTCTTTTGTTGCTGTAACGAATACAGTATGTCGGCCATGAATCCTCCCTCCATGGCTAATTCCCCAGGGTGTGACGGACAGCGTGTGCGGTAGAAGAGAGCTCGCGTGGTGAACGTACGCCCATAGGAGGGATATTGATGAGTTTGTCAGATCAAAGAGAAGATGGTTTGGAAAGGCACGGCACATTTTTACAGTTAATGGTTGGTCATTCACAGACGTCAAAGGACAGAGCAAAGAGAACATTAGTCTGTGCTGCAGGTGTCCAAAGTGCCTTCAAGCTTTGAGTCCATCTTAAAACAGCGCTAACATTCTCGTGTGGACACTGGAAGAGTTATTGGTTGCGGTAATGCCGGCCCGAAGAGAAATTTTAGACAAGTGATTGTAGAAAAAATGCGTAAGTGTTTACTAACAATCCTAATCTTAATTTGAGCAGCATGATAGCTCAGTGGGTAGAGCAGTCGTATTCAAACACCAGGGTGAGCGAGTTCGATTCCCAGTCCCACCAGGTTATATATCGAGGTGTCCTTGGGCAAGACACGGATACCCTGTAGTAGCACAGACACGGGTCTAGCAGCTGTCCAAACCCCCCAAGGGATCAATAAAGTACTTATTATTATTAAATGTATATTAAAGTAGTTTTGCACTGAATACAGACTGTGTATTTTATCCATTCTCTTGAGACAAACATGGACGACAACCAGCAGCAGGGGCGTAAAAAGTTTGGTTGGTTTGTCAAATAATTGTGCACCCCGTTGCTTCTCCATCATAATCGTACACTGCAGGATGAAAAAGGATTTTTACATCTGTGGCTTCAATCCACATCTAGACCGTGTACCTTCACTGGCCTAATAGTCCAGAAACGAAACATCAAACATTTTAGACGAATCAAACATATAATAATGGTCATTATAATTTTAGTTCATAGATCCATACAGGATATTTAAAGAAACCGCAGTTAGAGGAGGAACACGTGAGCTGAACAACTGAGGGTTTTTGCTAGGTCCAGGTTGTGACCATCCTGTGTTAGCACACATTTGGATCACGGTAATAACCGTCGGTTTCTGTGATAATAACTGTCAGTGAACAAACCAGAAGCATGTGTAAAAAAACGTTGTGCAATTCTGGTTATATATCAAAATTCACCAGTGAACCCTTTAACACGTAACATTTTAACTAATTTCATTAACAGCTAATTTATGCTAATACGCCGAGTGCATGATAACGTTAGATTAAACTGTGTTGGTTTATTTTTCATATTGATGGTTCCTTCATTATTTAAGTTTCTCGTCTCTAATTTCTTACACGGATGGTAAGTTATTCATTTATTTCTTTTTTTTGCACTTCATTCTGCAAAGTGTACCTCTTGCATTACATCAGAACAAAGTTAGCATCAGCAACAGGCCGAGATGATAAAGTCAAACAAAGCGGTCTTTGTCTGGCAGCGCTGCCGTGCTCCTGTGTTGCTCTTATGTTTGCAGATTATAACTAAGGCTACTCAGACACACCTTGAAAGACGACATGTCAGTGCAGAGGTGCGAGTCAGGAGCCAGAGATATACCAGTCGTTGCTGTGCGATGCAGAGAGCTGCCTGGATTTTGGGACACTAACAATAACAAACTCATTCTCCTCGTTTTGCCAAACGTGAGGTCCAAGCGAGGTCTGTCCATGGAATTACCAATACCACAGAAACTGGACAGGACTGGTCAGGAATTAATACTATTCCTCAAACACTAAGCACACAGAAAGAAACTAGTCTAAACAATAAATTAAGCACAGGGCTACAACTAAGACCAAGGTTAAACACAAAAAAACAAACCTCAGGAATACTTCACCTCAGACTCAAAGAACATTTAGCATCAAGTTACATGGAAGGCTGTTGTTATCCATCCTCCTATTTCCATTTAAGGTCTCGGTGAATGTATTTCATGTTGTGTGAGAGATCATCAGAAAACACAAGTAAAATATTGAATTTTGTTGAGAGCAAACAGATGTATGGCTAGCAGAGACCATACTGTGGTTTCGCTTTAACACAGTTTGTGAAGCCAACCAGTCACAGGAGCTATAGAGTACGGGTGGTCATTGATGTAGACAGAAACACTATTCTGGTTGGTTTAAATGAACGTATTTATTCTGGGCCATGGAAACATATATGTATAGAGTCTGCTCCACCACAGGCTCATTGTTTGGCCACTTTAACAGTGATTCAGCAATTCCCCAAAAACATTTCAGTAAATTCAACCGCAGTCGTATTAATAACGTAGTTTGGCTGTTATTTCACTTTTTAGTGTTTAGTTTAAGGTAAGCTAGGTTTTTACTTTTAGGAATTTCATGGTTAGAGTTTATACAGTGAATCATCCTTGGAGATGTTGTTTAGATGGTTTACCATGTGACCTTGTACCTAACTGTCCTTCTATGACCACTAGAAGATTATGATTTCTGGCCTTTACCAACTATTGGATGGATTGATGTGAAATATGGCACAAACTATTGTTCCCGCTGGAAGAATCCTATTTACCTTGTTGATACCCTGATGTTCCCTGTAGCTCTACCATGAAGCTAAAATGGTGTAGATTGTTGCAAACGAGCAAAAGCCATCAAAAACAATTTTTCACTGATAGGAATTTACAATTTACGCTCCCCAGATCTTTAAGCAAGCAGGGTGTACGACATGTCTCATGAGGCTCAACTCGTGTGAAACATCTCGAACAAAATCTGTAGCCTAAGCTGTGTGTTTACAAGTCATTGTGCTCCTCCGCAATTAACATAACCCTAAGTTTCAGGGTTAGACAAACAAAGCACGTTATCTGCACATTAGACCTACAAATGTAATGTGCTGATCGGACTTCTATGTCTGCAGTTTCTCTGCTTTGTGTACCAACAAATAAATAGTTGGTGACTGAGACCCTCCTGTATTTTCCAGTATAAAATAGTAATACCCGTTGCTGGCCAGCCATCTGATTGGAGGGTTCTACAAGTTAAGCAATTTCACCTGATGTTTGATTCTCTCAGGTGTCGTCAGATTTTGTTGTTGATTTATAATATCACAACTGTTGTCCTTTTTGTTCGAGAGTGAAATATTCCAGGACATTTAATAAGGGCCGAACCTTAGAAGCTTAGGTTTTCCTGCAGGCTCCACTTAGTCATAACAAGTGGATGATTTTGTAGTAGAAAGCGTGCACAACGATGACACTGCTAACTTATTTAGCAGAACAAGGTCGAGAGGATAGCGTTGTGACCTTGTTCTGCTAAATAAGTTAGCAGTGTCATCGTTATGCATGCTTTCTAAAATACAGGATGGTCTCCATCACCAATTATTTGTCACTACTCTCTTTTTTCCTACATTTATATATCACTATGTAAGAGGGTACCAATTTTCAATATGAACTGCAATCTTAGTATTGACATAATAAATTAACAGATTTTATTTAAAATTACATCATATTTATGTTGGATGTCTGCAGTGGTTCAGTTCTCCTCCAGCCTTACACCCCTTCTCTCAAAGTTTAGCAGAGGAGGAATTTACTACAGAGGTTTTGTTCTCTCCAGCTGTGGATCCACAGGTTTTTAGGTCCTTTAGGAGACCTGAAGACAGCTAAAGCATCCGGGTTAACCCTTCATCTGGTTCATTCTGGTCATAAGCTGTTCTATGCATTAAAGTTACTGATGGTTGCAAATTGAGTCAGATTAGGTGCACAGCGCTGTAAATGTAGACAAATATGTGGGTTTGTGTGCACAAAATATATGCAGCGTGTCCTCTTTTCTAAAGTTATCTCGACAATTTTATGCTAGAGACACGAACAAAGACTTCAAAATGTTTTTGTTCTGTTGATAAATCTCCAGTCAGGTATTAAAATTGCTTGCACGCAGATTATTTTGTCTTTACAACCACTTTTTCATGAAAATGGGACAGTGGAGAAATTACATTAAGGACGTCTAACACTCTCACACTATAAAACGTGATGACTTATTCATCCATAAGACACTTTGTTACCGCAGAACATAATTACAGTTACAAGCTACTAAAAGGACATTTTAAAAAGGGTTCACGTCACGGGTTGCTGTCAAACCGTCAGTGTGCGGCTGCTGGGTGTCCTCAGTGTGTCCGTGTTCCTCGTCGGGAGTGAAGGACACGTTGGCTATGAAACGGAGACAGAGGCAGCATTACTACATCATAACTGAACAGAATAATAACCATGAGCCTTGTAGCTTTCTGTACTTTGTCTATGGCGCCATTATCATTTGTCCTCATTAGCTTGCTGTCATTTATTAGTTGTAGGCAGTTGGAGCAGAAAAGGCTAAATCCTGACATTATTCATTCTTGATGGATTTCATAATGTTCTCAAGAGAGGATGTCCTTACGCTCACTGTTCATAGAGTGTGCTGCTCTAGAGCTCCATCTACCCAAATGCTGACACTCACAACATTATTCAGTCTCATCCACCAAGCAAGAGCTCTTGGCTTAACTCCATTGGCCTAAGTGATTGGCCATTGATTTTTTATAGGCTTAATCCACTTACTTGCTCTCTTCCTTGCTGACAGATGACATTATAGGAACAGAGCCATAAAGGTGACCTGACTACCTGCTAAACCAGAACCAACACAGAGCATTTATGTATGAGACATCCTCCACATTTCTCCAACATCGAAATCAGGGGAGTGAAATTAGGGCTTCGGATTTGGTGACATCAACTTGACAGGGTTGACCGCGTAGACATGGTTTACACTAATCTCTTTTACCTGACCATGCTTTACCAGCCTTTCACTGCAGCCACCTTCATCTTGTTTGCATCAGTCCAAAGAATTTGATTCCAGACCCCAGGAGACTTTTCTGCTGTTGACAGATTCCTTCTTGGCTTCTGTTGTGAAAGTGAGGTTTTCCTCAAGCAAAGGATTCTGAGATCATCCACTTGTTGTTTGGACTGAGATTTACTTAAACTATCTCAGTAGCTTTAGTCGAACAGCTGACAAACGCCAACTCGATGTAGCGCCACCTGATGTAAACTCCAGAAAACTCCAGATACTTCTGGCGCCAACTGTCTTACACATTTTATCAGCAAATCATGAATAATAATGTGAGAGTGTGCAACGTGTAATTACCAACTTGGCAGATCAGTGGACAGTCGTCTTTCTGTGGACGTTAAAGTCAACTGGGCCCATTTTATGGAACTATTTGGTGGAAAAATGCCATGAAGAGGCACTTTTAGAGGACTTCTGATAACTGACTTTTAACCCCTTCTTTAAGTGTGGCCTTTCTGGACAGTTTTGTCAGACGACCTTTCAAACTTTATTTCACGCAAACGTGAACCTTCACTGTCTAAAGACTGATCACTGAACCTGGTTGGAAGTGGGTGGCAAGGGACACTGGAAATTATTTTTACATTTTGGTGCATTATTACAACCAACTTTGCAACCTGTTTGCATGAATCGAGACTTGGATTAATCCATGGCTGTTATCCATGGAAGTTCAGTCAGGGTCTCAGCTGTGGGAAAGAGCAGCAGGGCTTAACAAGACAGACCCCAGTAGATAGCAGGTGCTGGAACCTTGACCTTCCAGTCCCAGGCCGGCATTCCTCCCTGTCAGACCACCCAGTCCCGTGGGTGCATCGTCTCCAGCAACACCATCTGGAGCCATTTGTCCTGCTGCACCATGTTCAAAGTGACCGCAACACTTCAAGCACTCATTGATGACTCTGCAGTACCACAGCAACTTCGATTAAGAATGATAAACCCTCAGAGAGCTATGTTGTTCATCATCATGCTAATACTCACACCTCCCACTTGGAGAATAGCCACTGTCTTGAAGTTCAGAGATTTAGTATGTCCTCAGGACCCCAGCCAAGAGAGATGGCACAGACCCTTGGGGTCCCCACCCCGAAGAGACTGAAACATGTCTGCATCAGTAGAATTTGACACACAGTGGGACGTTTTAAATCATTTTAAAATGTCTTCAGTTGCATTTTTTGATTATGTTCATTCATCCTCGTGATTGATTTTGCCTTATCGCTGGTGTATCTTGCACAGCTTTCAGCTTGCTGACAATCAACAGCAGTGGCTCTTACTCACTATGAGTGGTTTCCATTTAAAGTGCAGTATCCTGGAGAAGAGGAGAAATCTGTTCTCCATTTTCTCTGCGCCTCTTATTACAAGCAGCCAGTGAGCCCTAGTCTCAGGGACCTGAAGTACTGGAAACATGCATTTAAGGAATATTTATATCCCCTTAGCTAATTACAGCTCGGCAACATACTGTAACTGTAGTGAGATAGCAACATGATTGTGGGCTAGCAACCATTGATTGTCAGTGGAAGACCTACTGAATTACTAAATTTTGTATGCAGTGATGGAGTTCAGTGAAAGATGAGAGCCAAATGATTAAGACCGATCATTGCTGTCAGAATCAAATAGCAGTAAAATTGTTATATTACGACAATAAGTGGTCGTCAACAGTATGTACGTAATCACGTGTTCGTAAAGCAGCCACCCAACTGTGGGTATGGTACACTTTCACCTTCCTATTTCTTCTTTTCTCGTCTCTCTCCGCTCTGCAGGTTAGGACTAATGTAATCACAGACCCCTGCAGATGGACCTGCATGGGGGACAGCAGCTAGGCCAGACAGACAGGTATTACATTAGGCCAAACCGGCGATTTGTGTTTCCCAGCTAAGTGGCTAGTTGCTATTTATTTGGAATTATGTACAAAAGAGAGTAGAAAGCACGCAACTCTCCAAGAGTGAATTCAGACACTTGAACTTGGAATGAGAGGAACGAAAGTGCCGTACCAACGCTATGGCAACAGAGGTGAGCGAGCTGGGCAAGCTGATTATCTTTGAATCTCACACGCGTTGGAGTGAGTGGGTTCAGGAAGTGTTCAGACAGCCTCCTTTTTCACAGCTCATGGTTTCAAACATTTTATTTGAATTGGATACAATGAACACCAAATTCTTATTGTAAAGTTGTTTAAAACCTAGAATTTCCTCTGACAATCGAGTCCCTGTTTGCTTTAATTATTTTGCAGGTGTATCTAGAAATCAGGAGTGGTTAGACAGTCTCTGTCTTCTTTTTCTTTGTATTGCCCTGGTGAGTTAGGTGCTATATGTCTAAAGCTTGATAGTTTAAAGTGATTACTTTTCTCACTGGGGCACATCCCCAGTAGAAGGGATCTGGAGACGTCTCTGTTATACACAAAACCCAAGGCTGGCAAGAAGAAGAATCCACTTTATTGTCATCCACTTTATTACATGTTACAACGAAATTTCTTCTCTGCATTTAACCCATCCACTCTTGGGGGGAGCACTGAGCTGCCACAGGCAATGCTCGGGAAGCTAGCACTGGGTGTCTCGCCCCACCTTCTGCATCCCATCCCTCTGCTTTAACCACAGAGCTATGAGGCCGTTGTATTAGGCAGAAACATACAAATGAGGCAACGCTGGAGTAGTTTCCGTCTTTGTCTGTCCTCGAGTGGCCCAACCGAAGCCCAGACGGTTCACATGCTTTCTATCTAGTCCAACAGAACCTCGGAGGATCTGCCTGGATGAATGGGATAAACTGTAAAGTTTATAGAGACTTACCCAAAAAACACAGGGTTTGTACCCAGTAGTAAACTAAACGCCTGAATACTTACGTTTGTTTTTAATTTAGTCAGTTAATTGTTTAAAAACATTTTCTCTTATCGTTATTGCTCTCATCATTATGGGTAATTTAGGTTAGACTGATGGACAGAAATCTCACTGACAACACAACAAAGAAGGGGAAGGGGTCGGAGTGAAGCCTAGAGAAGAGAAGAAGCTGATGCCATCAGCTGTTCTTGTTCCAGGAGTTGAGCCTACAGTATATCTCTGTGAGAACACAGCTTCCCCGCTAGCTTGTGCGCTATCACATGAGGATCCTTATGATTTGAAAAGTCAAACCCACATAAAAAGGGAATTCACTAACACAGAGTCCTGTTAAAAGCTGCTCTTTTTTATTGTCTCTACTTTAAAAAAATGTTGGTGAAGGGCTGTATCACTGCATTTTTTCACTATGCTAATTTTCAGTTGCATGCAGTGAAATAAATGTACAAGTGACACAACGCAATAAATTAGCATATAATTTACATTTGAAAAAAAATAGTAACAGTGTACCAACATTAATACTGAATATAAAATATATGCAACTAATCACATGATGCTTTTCATTTCGTTTCCACTTTAGGTACAGGTATAAGCAATGTGACATTCAAACATCCAAGTTCACAGCAATGAGTACCAGTTTGATTGATTCCACTTCTCTTTTTCTGGAGGCTCCGTGTCCCACAGCCAGCAGCTGAGTTAGTCCAAGCAGTTTCAAATGCTTCAGCATCCACTGTCCTTTCCCAACTGCCTCAATCAAGATTTGGTAACCGATAAAATCTGCTCAATGTTGTCACACTGAAGGTGGCTACAAAACAGTAGCAGCAGCAAAAATTAGAAATTAGTTGTTAACAGCTTCAATGAGATCCTTGCACACTCCTACATTGTCTTTCGGGTTTCCTGTGACTCCTCCTGTACCTCCGTAACAAGTCTGCGATGGAGTCTTTTCATTGGCGTTCCCCTTCACAAGCCCTAAACCAGCAGAGATGCTGTCTAGGCTCTGGGATCAGTTACTGGATGAGAGTCCATTTTTGTTGGTAGCACAGCCAACAATACGTGGTTAACAATGAAACTTCCCAGTGTGAGGTATAAACGGATACAAACAAGACATTAACGTGATCAGCACTTTGCATCGGAGGTCTTGATAGGATAGTGTTTCATATTGTTTGGATCCAGCCTCGTTTTGAAGCACACTGGAGAGGATTGAATAGGAGCACCCACTTAATAGCACCAGAAGCCTGGGAAGGCCGTAACCCTCGGAGCAGAGCAGGAGGAAAAGAAGAGGTAAACACAGTACTCCAGGGAAGAAAAAAAATCGAAACAATACAATCCAGGAGGGGAAAGCACCATTGAGTTGGCCGTTTCTGTCCGGGACAAAGACGATGAGAGGAAAGGGAAAGAGGACAAGGGGGTAACTTTATCTGGAGAGGGTGTGTGAAGTCTAGATATGTGTTCAGGCAACAAAACTGTGCGTGCATATTCAGCTCGGGTCTCCTACTTAAAGGAATAGCTTGGCATTAAGGAAACGGACCTTCTTTCAGAGAGTTAGATGAGAGATTTTGTATCATGTTCGTGTACATAATGATGAAGCGACAGCCAGGAGGTGGTTAGGTTAGCTTAGCTTAGCCTAAGAATATAAACAGGTCCAAACTCCTTGACCGGCAGCTGCTCTAAAGCTCGCCCTTTGTTTTATCACGTTGGTTTGAACAGAGTAAAATGGACTAAGCTTTTATTTTCTGATTGGAAATTGGCGTCCAGGTATAGATGGAGCATCAGAACGAGTCCCCGTTTTATGCTAAGCTAAGCTAACTGCTCCACATCAGTGTTAGCTGCTCTTTTACCTGTTTATCAGGTAACAATTCCCATAACTGAAATCTCGTCACAGGGATGTCCTCCAAATAAAGGCCAGTTTGGTACGCGTTTCATGTGGTCGGACTTCATGTTCACACCGATTAGCACCGACAAAGGGTTAACTCTAAATTCCAACCTAGGAACTAAGGGACAAAAAAACTTGACCTCGTGTCACTTTAAAATCATATATGGTATACACATCCTTACAGTATATAAGGGTTTAACGTATGTTACAGTATGTAATATTCTCGTTCCAGCACAGAGAGATTGAAAGTCAATCACATTACATTCCCTTCCATGACAGTAGGCTACTATCTGACAAAAACGTGACAATATGTCAGCTCTGTTTGGAATTGTACAATAAATATACAGTACAGTGATGGGGATCCTCCGACGTATTTGAGCAGTAAATAGTGTTTACATGAAAATGTGCCAGTAGCACCATCACGGTTGTGCCGTGTTAAACTCCCACCACTCCCGTCTTCCGGTGAGGAGTCCTCTCCTCGGTCGGTCCGTCTCCAGGGTACGATGCGAGCGATGTGTCCAGCACTTTGGATTAATAGAACAACGACATGGAGAAAGACTAACAATGATATCAATAATTATTATTGTAATAAAAATAACATCACCAACGAATATTCTTCCAAGTTCCACTTCACAGAAGTGAAAATTCAAAAAGAAAAAGAGTTTGTGTCAGCATTAAGAGCTGAGCAGTGGTTTGGATTCAACCATGACGGAGGGCAGGAGCATCAGAAAACAGGAGACTCCTTCTCTACACCTCCTGCCAACATATCTCTTTGTTTGGATCAGTCTTCCTTGTTTTCTTTTTCTCTCCCTTTCAGTGCTGTGTCAGCCTCCATCCACCCTTTTTTGGCCTTTTTCTTTCCCCTCTTCTCCATCTCTCTCTCTTGCTACGTTTTGCTCTTGTGCTCCAGAGGTCAGTGCCCCTGACAGGTCTTGCAGCACATCTGTCTGAAGTACGCTCGACTGCAGAATTTGAACTTTAGCACCAGCGGGCAGTAGGCCACTTTGTTCACGTCTTTGCATTCTGGAGAAAAACAAAGAAGGAAGCAATGTTAAAAAATACTCTAACTACATTTATCTCATTCCGTACAGTGGGCTTGGAAAAATAAAATAAGATTAGTTTTACTTGGATTTTAAGTCTCTCCCGTCTCTCAGGTTCGGCTTTATTGTGTTATGTGTGACTGATGTTATGCTTTAATGCTTGGTTCCTCTGTGACATCTACGTGACTACGCCGGGCTCTTGTTAAAGACTGAGGAGACTTTTGAGGTTAAATAAAAGTGAATAAAAAAATGTAAGTCACAGCAACAAGCAGCTTATATTCTGGTGATATTTGAAACGCCACGCTTATTTTGTGTAATGTGACCTAAAAGAAACTATCAAACAAGAATCAATTTACAGCATAAACACTATTATAAAACACACGCGCTTTTTTGTGTTCATGGAGGTCTTCGTCCAGTAACATTTCCTACACATGGACGTGCAGGAAAACCACCAGTACATCTGAAACTGTCTTTTCAATATTCCTACAAATTAATCAATATTTAGATTTAGATTTTATTTCTGCTGCTCTGATTAAGAAATACAGTAACGACTAGGGAATCTTTTCATTGTGCAACAGATGGAATAGATTCATCCAGCTGGTTAGAAACGTCTTTCCTGATGCTTCAGATTCCTTCAGAACAGCTGTAAGGAAGCTTGAGTTTTTCCAAATACTCGGAACAATTATTTTTTGGAAAGTCGCGATGTTTAGAGCTGTGCTTTAAACGGTAACACATGAGAGGCACAAACTGGGGCTAACCTGCTGCGCAGCGGCTGGTGCATCTCCCTCAGGCCTCAACAGAATATAAAACTCTGCAACTATACTTGGATGCGGAGGCTACGACCGAGACAGATCCTGGACTCGTTCACTAACTGGGCTGTCTGCCATCCCTACGACGCTCTCACACACACACACACACACACACACACACACACACACACACACACACACACACACACGCACACACACACACACACACACGCACACACACACACACACACACAGCTTGCTGGATGCTGGACAGGCAGTGCTCTAAATTCCTTATCACGATCAGAGTGTCTTCCCTTATTAGGCTTTGGCCCCTACCTCCACAGAGCCAAATGAAACGAGACATTGCCTCACTGCTGTCCGTAAAGGAACAATTAGCCTACAGCTAATCCCATTAGCCAGGCTGTAAACGCTGCTCACGTTTTCCATTCAGGCTAATCGAAAGGCCCTTCTCTATCCATCTGAATAGCAATCCATCATGTGTAAGTGTATATGGAGGGCTGAGCTGTTTCGATTTGACCAGGAGCCAACCTCACGGGAAAGATTAATGTAGCTGGCAAAGTGTAAGGAGTGTGTCATCCAAGCGTGTTTAGGTCATAGCAGAACAGTAAAGATGAAGATAGAGACACTTTATAACCTTTTCAATTGGGGCATTCTGTAAAGGAAGTGCACATGCAGGACAACAGGCAAACTGTCTGCTGTTGCATTCGAACAGCACAGGACACACATTTCAAAAAGCGGTAGCGGTCGTTGTGAACATGTGATTCCACCATCTTACCGTCGCCATTGGCTATAGGGGTGGCATCACACTTGCTCTCGCACTGCTGCATGGTGGTGGGTCGGAGGGACTCGGCACACTCGTTAGACAGCTGCCCGGTGTACGACAGACACTGCACCGTCCTCATCTGCTGGCCCAGGCCGCACTGCGCCGAACACTGTGACAGGAAACAGCAGAATGAAATGAATCCTCTCTGCAGGAGCGTGACCCCGAGTGCTCAGCTGTAGGTCTGCCCTCCCTCGTTCAACCAGAGAGACACACTCAGCCGCTCTGGGTAATCCCTGCGCATGCACTGCACAACTTGATCCAATCATCAGGGCATGGAGGAAGCGAGCAGAGGTAACCAGAGCCACCTTCTCTTCTGACTTCTCTTCTTCGATTCGGCTGGCTGCTTGTCAGTGGCCATCTCTGCTGACTCTGAATAATCAAACTGCTCAAGGTTTTCTTTGCAGCTAGAACTACTATGCAAGCAAACAGGTTGTTGCGTGGTCGAATGCGTTGGGTGTGAACCATCTCCCAGGAAACTGTGCAAACTCAGTAATGACCTCGACACATTTCTCAGGTGGAAAAAATGACTTTGCTTTATCCAGTGTTGCCAAAGTGGAGACTTACGCGGCGTGCGTGTTTTGGAATAATGCAGGTGGCTTGGGAATGTAAGCAGGAAGTATAAGCTCGCCTCTCCGTGAGCTGAGTCACTGCTGCCATTGCAACCAGCAGACAGCTGAACTAACGAGAGGCGGAAACTCCAGAGACGAAACTAAATATAATTAGATAAATAATATAAGTAGAAAGTAACAGTAAATCAATATTTCTAGCGAGTGGGTGCAGTTTTTCAATGGAATTATTTATTATTATTTATTTATATATTCCTTGGGGGCTGCTGCCAGCACTGCAGTTGTACTGAGGATTTATTTGCAGCCATATCTTCATAACACCCGGGCACTAATGTCAACGGGTTTGGATTAAAGTCACTCACCTTGGACATATGGTCTATATTAACTAGACCTAGTGAAAAGTTATGATGCTCACTGGACTCGAACACAAAAGAACAAGGTTGCACTAACACTAGATGTGCACCACGTTTAGCATGTGCTATGAACCCCAATAAAATTATTTTGCAGAGAGAAATATAAAAAGAATTAAACAAACTGGAGAAGCTGCCAACACACCTTTAGCCAGACACAAAACCCAAATGAAGTCGATACTGTCATAATGAATCTACTTTACAAAATACAACATCTGTCTGTCGTCAGATACCCCCCACCCCCACCCCACTGCAGAAATAACTTCTTTTTCGGCTTTGTCACCTTCAATGATCCTCTGTGGCTGCCTCAGATCAGTGAACCAGCATGTCATCCCTTCCCAATTAGAGAGTCTTTATTAGGGCCCGGTGCCAGCCATGACAGATGGTGTACGTCAGTGATATGACTTAAGTGGGATTTGAACCGGTGACCTTTTGGCCTGGAAGACCAGGAGCTCTGGAGCTGGCAACAACCTTCCCTTTCTGACGCTTCAGCTATGAGCTGGTGAGGGACCAGAGCGGCGAGGGTGAAGCTTGTAATTACAGGCCAAAAAAACAAAGAAGAAGAGTTGAAGTGAGAGGCAGGCGCACACACACACACACACACACACGTGTGAAGTGCATGAGAAAGTGCTGCGTAAGAGCAGACTCCAGCTGTTACGAGGCATTAACCCGGGCTCGGCGCCCGCTCTTTGATTGACCACGCTGAGGTTATCAGTCAGCTCCGCTTTGTTTACGTTACTGGCTCTGATAGAATTGTAGTTGCGTTAATGACATTTGTGAATTCACAGGTGGTCATTACGAGGAGAAGCCAGATGAAAGCTGCAGTCTAGGCTGCTTGACCCTTGACCTTTCACCTCTGACCTGAGCACGTAACCCACACAAGCGTCTTCTAAACATCAAACCGCACTGTTTAAAATCCCGCTCTTTCCCTAAATGATTAACAAATCCGACCCAATAACAAGCCGTACTTCTTAGATAGATGCAGCTTTCTCTGACGCACGTTTTCTGGCGCCCTCGCACTAACATGAGTCAGCTGTGTTTTAGTGTTCAACAGATTTCGCCGTGCGCACTAAGTCACGTCAGGGCAGAGCCCAGGAACCCCACCGCTTGGACTTCCTCTGAATCGAGTTCCCGGACGTGACAGAGAGTCCTGGTCTGAGGCAGAGATAAACTTCAAACAGCCAGGAGGATATCACTGTCTCTGCTCACACACTCCAGGCCTGTTGGAGCTCCTTGGATTCACACACACACACACGTCACAGGCCTGCTTAGAGACCCCGCGCATGTCATGCATCTGTAAATTACATTAACCATTCAGCAACACGTGGAATCTATCTGTGCATCTTTCGTCTTTGAAACATTCAGGCTACCCTTTTAAAGGATTAACCAGCACGCTGTTGTTTGGGAAGCCAGCTGTGTGGAGCTGGAGGTGCTGTCCTACCTGTCCCCATTCACCGGGGATCCAGCGAGGAGGAGGACAGCGCCCCAGACTGCAGCGGATTCGTACGGGAGGCTTGCTGTGGCTCGGGCAGTGGGCGGACGGGAAGGTCTTAGCCAGGTCGCTGCTCTTGCACAAGGCGATGCGGTGCTTGAAGCCAGGGCCACATTTAGGTGTGCACTAAAGGGAGCAGGAGGAGAAGGAGTAAGACGGAGATTTCAACAGCGCAGAGAACAGAGAGCAGTCAGTCCCACGATATACCTCAGACCAGTCCAGAGTGACCCACTTTGGTGGGCAGGACTGATTGTTGCACGACTCTTGTTCAATAGGCCGGTGGGTGAGACAGTGGGTGTCCTCCAGTGTCTCCTCCTCAGCAGGGCCGATCTTCCTGATACAAAGGACTGTCCTCGTCCTTATCCCACCATCACACGTCCTCCCGCACTCCGACCAGTCACCGATAAACCACCTGAGGCAGAGACACTCGACTGGTTACCTCGTTACACACAGGCTGCTCTTAATGTCGGCCGAATATGTGGTGCTGTGCATTCAAGTCACGCCAAAGTGGGAAAACTGCACCGAGCTATCTGATCTATCGGCTGGACCTGGTTCTGTTCAACCCTCTGCCTACAAAGTTTAGATTTAATACATTCAAACAGGCCGGACAACAGCCCTTCAAACGCATCTAGCCTGTGGGATATTACATCATGTGAAGGAATGTATACAGAATTGACGATGTGTTCAAACATCTGTGTTAGCTTTCATTACTTTAGCCCATAAAACCCTGGCTATTCTAAAACAATTGTGTTTACATGCTCTGCTTCAGTCGGCCTTTCCTGAGGCTGCAGAGCTGCAGAGGGGTTGTTTGCCTTCCTAACAAACACGAATGCCGTGTGAGCATGTTCTGTGTGTGTGTGTGTGTGTGTGTGTGTGTACGCGCACGTGCATTACAACAGAAGGATTATATGGCGCAGCTCTTCATCCACCTAATACAGATGTCAGATAAATAACCAGAGGAAGGCCGCAGCGTGAAAGAAGGAAAACAAATTACCACTTATTCGGTAGATTATGAAAACTGTCAGTTGTTCTGGCTGAAACCCAGGTGAGAGACACAAACACTCACTTTCATATACAAACACTTGTCAGATAGTCTGAGACTAATTAACGCGATGCATTTAATCCCTCTCTTTCCAGACGTGATTGAAGTGGCGGTGGCCGTGCTTCCAGCTCCAGCGTGGGCTTTGCAGACATTTGGCCACCGAGCGCATGTTCATATTCCACCTGTATATGTGTATATTACCCCTGGAGGATAAGCAACGGAGCCAGAACAATCAAACCCAGGTGGTCATTTTCAGGGCTCTTATTTTTGGCACGAGGCGAACACTGAAAATAGTTAACATATGAAGTTAGAAATCACTGCTGTTTGACTTTATTCTTTTCATCCAAACCGATTTTACAACCAGGGCTCATTGGAGGTGAATTAATATCACCACTCAGCCTCGTTTTTATGGAGGCTTTTTCTTTTAAACACATTAACTCACTAACTTTTTACATCAGCGGTGGAATAGCTTTCGTGGTGCCGTTTGCTGGACGCTACCAACACAACATTTAGCAGCTTGAGTGTCAGTTGCTTACTGCTACGTACTCTGGAGGACACGGCTCAGTGTTGCAGTCTCTCTGGGTTTCCGGAGGTTTGCTGTCTGGATCACAGTAGCTGTTCTGGACCACAGAGTTGTCATCCAGCCTTTTACACACCACTTCCTGTTTCTGGGAACCTGCAGGGGGGGGGGGGGGAGAGGGCGGATTATTAAGGCCGCACATACGCAGGTGATCTCACCTGCTTCGGAAACATTGTCCACGGCATTTGAGTGTAGGTGGTGTCGGTTTCAGTCTGCTGTAAATCCAGACGTGTAAATTCCTGATTCTTTGCAGGATGTCCTGGCAAATCACTTTTACAGAGCAGGGAGTCCTCTAACGGAGAGAGTGAGGGCTACTGTCTGTCACACCTCCCACCCACCGTGTGTGTGTGTGAGTGTGTGCTGTACCAACCCAGAAAGGGTCTTTTGGTCCCTCTAGGGACATATCCCACAGCAGACCTGTCTGGCAGATGTAATGAGATATGTGTGTGTGTGTGTGCAGAACATCTACCCATCTGTGCCTGAAGTAAATTACATCGTAGGACTAGTGCAGAACATGGGGTAAGTTGTAAGTTTGTCAGAAGGTGTTTTTCATGGATTTTATTACTGCAGTGATATATTAAACACTCAGTGATTAGCTGAGCTTGCTGTTTCGAACGGGTGTGTGATTAAATAACATCTCGCTGATTTAAAGCTCCGTGCGGTCAGAGACACACAGCAGACACAAATTAGATCATTTGGATCAACAGTGCAAAGGCATGTTTATGACAGTGGAAGGCCGTGTGTGCTTCCCCATCGAAGGGATACCTTCAGACTTGGATCCTTCCTCAGAAAAACCCACATGCTTATTCAGTCATGCTTTTACAAAATATTACAAACCTGTCCAGGCCACGCTTGACAACTGGGAAGAAACACTATTTATTGTTATATGAAACCCATTGATTTTCAGCTAAAAGGTTTGGTTTAGTCATTTTTGAGGTCAACATTTCGGTGCGGTTTCAGACTTTGAATGTTTGACTTTGTACAAGCGCTCTGGAAGACGGGACGTATCTGTGTGCAGCGCTGGTAAACCAGAAGCTATGCAAAGCAGCTCATTCACAGAAATTACACCATATTCATTACTCTGGCTAAAATATGGAAAATATACATATTGAATTTATTAGTGGAGATGATTCTCTGGGCTACAAAGTAATGATTTTGGAAATCCTTCTCAAATTATAATACTGGGTTTCCACACACAGCTCCTCAACCTTTGTGGAATTATTGGTTGGGGAAGATTTACAGAATGACACACACACACACACACACAAGACATAAAGTATGAAATACTTGAGAAGGTTAGAAATATTCCAAAAAGTTTTAAACACCCACAGCGTGCTATGGTGTTCGATACCAAAATGCCTGAAGGGCTCTTTTCCAAAGGCCACCGGGCTCAGCAGAAGGTCGACGTGAAGAGCGGCTTCAAGGAGACTAGTTACGGCATCGCAGTCAAAGTTTGACCTTTGACCAGCAAAATCAAGTTAGTTGATCACTGAGTCCAAGTGAACCTAAATCTGAAGGAGAAGGTCCCTCAGGGCATTGCTCTGAGAACGCTTTGGCCAGAACGTGACGCAGAATACACAGAGTACCAGACAGACGGGAGGTCACAGTGACCATCATCAAAATCTAATGAGTTCTTTTTTTAACTTGTGAAAGAAAAAACACGTGGATTAAACAGCAGAAGAAAGTAACTTACCTCCAGCGCAGGTAGCAGAGCATTCGGACCAGGGCAGGTGGTGCCAGGAGAAACCCACCTCGTTGTCACCGCTTCCTGTGCGCTGGATGGGAACGTTGAACTTGTAGCGGATTCCCAGGTTCTGCTCCTGAAGCAGGACCTGCAGAAACAGCAGCAAATAGCAGTTCAGTTGGACACGCAGGCTTTTGGCTACCGCAGCGGCATCAACATTAATTGCTATTTTCAGTTGAGGTGTGGCCTGGTAGCTCAGTGGGTTAAGTGTCAGACTGGGATGCAGAAGGTCGCGGGTTCGAGATCCCGTCTGACTCCCAATCCTTCCACCACCAGGTGTGTCCCTGAGCCAGACACCCAGCGCTAGCTCCTTGTAAGTCGCTTTGGATAAAAGCGTCTGTCAAGCAAAGGAAAGTAAAGGTGTGGAGGAGTCGTCCACTCGACCAACGTAAGTTCAGTTTTGACTTTAAATGTAGTTCAAAGAGTCCCGATCAGCGAAGCTCTGCTGGGTTCATATTAGTCTGCTGGATGCATAATCTGAGGAAGTCAGGCGCAGCTTTGCAGGCCACAAAGAAATGGCTGGTGGCCAGTTGCTGGCCTGTTCCCGTGGTGCTTTGTGGTCTGGTATTTTCAGTATTCATGTCAAGGCAGAAAACCACCAAGTATTACAGCAAAAAAAAGAAGCTCATTCGCTTCAAATCAACACACAAACATGTCATAAAACCCACTTAAAAAAAAGAAGTTCCTCTGGAACCAGTCGGTCCAGGCCCGTTAGGCGCGTGGCCACGTGCAGTACAGAGTCTGAACGAGTTATTCTTTCTTTGAAACCTCGTCTCCTGGTTTCCTTATTCAGCAGAGCGGGTGGAACACGGCGGCTGCTGCTACTGCAGACTAACTTCGCTTGTGTGATCAAATGTTTTTGCTTTGAAGGTATAAAAAAAGAGGAAGTTCTACCATGACAACCAGGCTCTCGTGGGTGGCTCCCAGCGCCTCTAAGGACTCCGGCTCATCGGTGGGTCTCTTGTAGTGGAAAGCTGTCCCTGCGATGTCGAACTTCCTAGGCCAGTCGATGGTCCACGCTCCGTTGATGTAATAGTCGTCTGCTTCAGATTTCAAAGCTGGACAATCAGAGATACTTTTAGAAAGTCAAATCCCAACTGTGACACACACACACACACACACGCCTGCGCACACTGTGTAAATGAAGACGCGCCGTGTGCACCGACACGTACATAATTTAGGAAGAGAAAGAAAACACACTTCAGGTGAAACCCTGGACGAATCTCATGAATACCACTCTGTCTGGTTGTCAAAACAAGGGTTGGTCTCCAAGCACAACAGATCTGAAAATATCCACTTTCTCTGGACTGAAACGGGGCCAAATGGAGGAGAAACAATCCAACATCCAACTGCTTGCTGTTCTACTGTCTCTCTGGACTGTGGTCTCCAGATTCACCCCCTGCTGCAGTCACACAGGTTAGAAGAACAATAGTTTGCTCCTCTTTAACGTATTTCACTCGACTTTACAATAAACTCATTGTCAGCACAGCTGCCACTGATTGTGTGCAGCGTCATGCTCTTTATTCACAGAAACTCTACTTCCTGTTTCTGTATCGTCTCACTTAGATTTAGATTTGCTGACCTAAAAAGCACAGACAACAGAAAACGGCTCACAAATTAAAGTCATAACAAACAATTTGATAGAAGAGAAAGATCTACTCCCCACAAGAGCCAAAACTGCTCTTTAAACTTTGATATATAGACATCATATCCCCCGTAATCCTGGTGGACCAGGCAGCTGTCACCACGGCCCTATAAATCTGATGCAGCTCTCTAGTTCAAAGGGAAACTTAAGCCATCCATCAACACCATCCGCTATAAATTCAACACTCCATCACTCTCTGCCCTTCTTCTGTTAATGAAAAGACACAGAACTGGCTTCGCTGAATCCGGTTGTTTGAGCGTTTTGGTTCTGACGCTGCCAGATTTCGTTTGGTCTGGAGCGGCGCGGATGAGTCGGTGCCAACATGACTTCGCCATGAGGGGTTTTTTTTTGTTGTTGTTTTATGGCATCACATTAGGCAACAAGAGAGTAAACAAGGACATCTTGGAGTTTTGTCTTGACAGAGACACAATGAAATCACTGGAAACGTGGTTGAAGCACAGCTTAAGAGATAATGTGAAACAGCTCGACGTCGTCAGTGAGTATTTTCATCTTATCACACGCTGTTGTGAATTACAGGGTCATGAGACTGATGGAGGAGGCAGAACTTCACTCAGACACTTCAGCTAAATGCTAACTGGTGCATGCTACACTTACAGGGACAATGCTAACATTAAGACAGGTCCAGTATTTGCTCATGACATATTATAGATTTCACTTAAAAATACAAATGTTCTTACATCTAAAGGAAAAATATTACATTATTATCTAATCAATGTTTAGATATTAAGATATTACTAGGTTTCAAATTGTGCTATGGTGCAATTGGAAATTTCATTATTATTATTCTTTCTGATTAAAATGAATACGGTGGGACCACATTTAGCGTAAAACATCCTCAGGGGACCCCGCATATCTAAACCACATCAGACTCGTTAAAACTCGAGCTGATAGAAGTGCAGATTGGCTCAATTCATTCAGATAGAAGATTCATATACAGCCATCACTTACCGATGTAGTTCTTGGACATGGTGATCTCTATAATCTCAATGTGAACGGAGCCTTTTGGGATATGGACCACCTCCATGTAGCCTGGAGGACGAGAACAGGCCGAATTAAGGTGGCATTCCCCCCCGACAATTTCCATTTCTTTGTGACATATTTTCAAACACAGAAGATGGAGCGTTACGTATCATATAAGGTAGGACTCCTTACTGTATAGAATAAACTCCAAATCACCGAAAAAGGCAACGCAGAAGGACAAAACAACCCCCACCCCCCGCCCCCCCTCAGACACATGCACACACTGTATTTTTAGATGGTTTACTAGACATACCATAGAAGGAGAAATATGTTTTCTCTCTCTCTCCTGGTCTCTATAGATGACCTCAGGCTACAGCCAACACCAAGCCCCTAATCTGATCCTCATTTCGTTTCCCCATAATCTTACATTTGCATGTTTTCTGATCAATATTCTGACAACTCAAGTCATAAACAAATGCTCTGCTGGTTAGTGACACATTTCCTCCAGAGATTATCCTCCTGGCTTCAGGGGCCACGTGGTCCTCGAGGAGGCTGCTGTTACGGCATGTCCGCGGGGAACCAGCTGAGAGCTAATCATCATTTACCTCCTCTGGGCAGAGATGCGTTGAAGAGTCCCTCGGTGGCCTCGCAGGTGCTGCCGTCGCCTCCACACACGCGGCATCGATCCTCTTTAGCATCAGAGCCCAAGATGTTGTCACAACCCACGTGCTTTGGAGGGAGAGAGAGAGATGCCCGTGTTTTAATATCATTTCCGATCAGTGAAGTAGATGGAAGTTTGTTGACGAGATGAGATGAGATTGTACTGTGATAATCTACAGACAGCAGCAACGCGTAGCATAAATACTAGAAACCTCTGGAAACAGCTGGGCAGGATCCATGAAAGCAGGATTCACAGTAATAATGGGTTAATTAGCGTACGTTTGAAGTACAGGTAGGCAGCTGTGACTGTTTCCAGCCTTTACTCTAAGTTAAGATCAGCAAACGTCTCATATCACATAAAAAAAGTTTTAAAAGAGTGCATGTTTTATATTTCTATGTTAAAAAGCATCAGATCCGATGAATCTGCTCCATCCACTTCAGCATGTGGGGGTTTAGACCACATTCATTTAAATTACTCGTAAGATTCATACTGCCGAGTTGAACTGTAATCATTTATAACTTTTAATACATGCAGACACTCTAGACATCCCTCGCGTCTACTGGAATTTCTACTGTATGAATCTTTATGAAATTTCACTTTGGCTGAGGACCGAGCATTACAGCTGTGCATGGGATTATTTTCTGTCGATTACCAAATCAATCAAACCTCTGGAAAACAGTAACCGTTAGATTTGTTTGTAGAACTGCTCGTGCTTCTCGTGATCATTTCCACATTGTGAGTTTCTACATTTGCTACATCTTCGTCCACTGTTTCGTAGGAAAACACTTTGATAAGAAAAAAGGTGAATCTGATTCTTTAGCACTACTTTTAAATCTGCCCCTCATTCATTAATCGAGACGTGGGACACGCGTGAATCATCCTGATGTGTCCGGAGCACAGCACACAGCCCTTTTCACTCAGCTTGTCTAATGTTCAAGCAATTTTAAATCAGCAACGCCAAATCTTCTGTGCTGTAGTTTATCCAAAGTGCTGTTTTATAAATGTTGAATACATTTAGTGAAGTGACGTTACTTTGGATTGTTGCTGTCTGTGAGAGGCACGAGTGACAATCATTTTCAGCTGCAGATGGAAGCAGAAGGGCAGACTGAAAATGTAACGTTAATGTCTTTACGAACAACGGGTGTGGGGGTTCCTGTCGCGGCCGACACTTCCGCTCCTCGCTCACGTCTCCCACGTTTATCCTACTCCCTGTTAGTGCCTCTCTCCTCCTGTTGGGAGCTGGGCTCTTTCTCCGTGTCTGTCTCCTCAGCACATGTGCACTGCAGTTTCTGAGTGGTTCTGAACGCTTTCCAAGCAGACAGTGCTCCACAGATTTATCAGAATCCACAGAGCCAGCCTCTGAGAACAGAGCGACGCGCTGGAAATAAACCCGTAATGCTGTTTTGGTAGGGAATATTCCACCTATTGGAGTTCTCGTCACATTAAAACACACATCATGTTGTGTTTTTATATTAGAATCTGAGTAATGTTGTGGGCACAGATGCTGCACGTCGCTGCCAAGCTGGAATCACGGTGTACGGCCAGGTGGAAGTCAAAGCAAATACTTAAAGCCAGCAACGAAAAAGTTATTTCAGCTGTATCTCAGCAAATACACAAAAACTCTCCTCTTGGTGCGCGCACACACACACACACACTGTACAAAATGATTTATACTCCTGAAAACAAAGACAGCACCAACTGCCAACTCCTTTCAATAAAACGCTGTTTTGTCTTGTTATTAAATCAGCCTTTTCAAACATATATAAAATCATTATTCAATCAAAACAATGATTTTTGTGTTTTGTTTTTCACTAAACAATTGCGGTCGAGGCTGCAGAACCCAGATAAGAGTCAAACAGAACAGTGCCAGTCATCTGATTACAATCAGCAATCTCAGAGACCTGATTGTTCTTCGCTGGAGAACAGTGAGGTTTTGTGCTTTGGCAGCCTCGTTTATGCAATCAGTACCCAGCAAACTGTGCTGTCAGAGATAAAAAAAAGCCACGCACTGAACCTCATGCAAGGCCGGTTTACGTGGCGCTAAAATGAGTTTCACTCCAGCCGCAAACGGTCAAACTGTGACGTCGTGTCGTGTCCGGGCAGCACGCACGTGACTTCTTTTATTTCTTACGTAACCTGAACTCTGTCAGCTGCTGCAGGATGTCAGCGTGTGACTGCGTGGAGCTAACCCGCCAGTCATTCCGTGTGAATCTGGGCTTTTACAGGATCATAGGAGCAGTCTCTTCTTACCTTACACTCTCCATTGATGCATATGTCCAGAGAGTCAGCCTGGCACCGGGTGCCATCTATGACTGCAGGAGAGCGCTCGGTGTAGAAGTTATAACCCTCTGCCAAGCAGTTCAGGGCACACGGCTTAACACCACCTGGGTAACAGAATACACACAGAGGCCCTGGTTATCTCCAGTTCAGCCTAAACACAGAAAGCAGACATCGTGAACCCTGATAGTTGTTGACAATAATAATCGTGGATGAAAGTTGGCGGTCTTAGATCTAAAACCTGATGTCAAGATAACACCGACACCAGCAGAGACGACACCCGCTGCCAACAACAACTACGCTGACATCTAGAAGCAGGTTATCTGCTGTTTGTACATGGCAGCTCCCGGCCCACAGAGTGCTGCGAGCAAGGAGGTGATGGATTCATCAAAACAGAGCCCCGCGATAAAGGAGATCTAACTTAGGCGCTTCCATGTGTGAAAGAAAATAAAAACTGTGTTTACATGCTTCAGACTCTTATCACTTCTTGGTTTGAGCTATTTGTGTTTTTACTTAAGTGGATATTTTCCATGATCTGGAGGAGAACTTCAGGGGGGTGGAGATGGCGCGAGGCCCAGGCTCCGAAACTCCTGCCAATAACTGCGATAGTACTACAGCACTCCCAACCATTCTGGCTCAGGCAGATAACTGTAACGGAGAGAGAGCTCCAGGCCTTGTGCTAGGTGATTCCTGACATGTGACACGTGTTAGGATATCTGTCCAAAATGTAAAGTCTTCCAGACTGGACGAGCAGCAGATGCAGAAGGCCAGCGATGGCCTTCAAACACAGGACAGTGTGCAGGAGGAATCCCAAGAATTTTTTGTCCGTGAAGGAGATATTCACTCTGGGGGTGTTGGCGGAGAACACAGAGCAGGCCGACCTGTCGACCGTCATCTGTGACGTCAGCAGCGTGGCAGGAAGCTATCACAGCACAGCGCCTTCATTTCTTACAAACCTCCAGCAACCAGCGTGATCACAGCATTACCGAAGCAGCTCGGGCCTGAACTCACCACCAGTATAAGGCTTCCAGTTGTAGTACTTCCCACGGAAAGGCATGTTGTCGAAGTCCGCACACTGCTTCTCTCGGAAATCACGAGATCCCACAGGGCAGGCCTGCAAATACATAAACCAAGGAACATTAAAGATTGGATATCTTAAGATGCTTAAAGACTGCCGTTGATTTGCCTCTCACATCTTTTCCCCCCTTTGCTGAAACCTTTAGGAGTCATGTGGGAATTTTGTGGAAACCAATGGAAGACACACACATTCAAAGATCTGTAGCATGCGTTAGGAAGGTATTTACCGTGTGTGATGACACTTGCACAGACCTCAAGATGTGGCGAAGCATGTTATTGGAATAAGTGAATTATCTGATAACAATTTCTTTTTGTTCCATCTGGAAACTTTTTATTTGCATGGACAAGATCATTATTACCAACTGGACAAACTCCGTATGAGATGTCACGTTTTATTTTCAGACACTAAAACAGACGTGTTTCTTGGAATTCCTAATTGGGAGCAGTGTGTTTTGCATTTGGAGGGAGAGCTTTGTTTTCACGTGTAGATTTATGAAGGATAATGAAGCACTTCTCCGGCTGGGTAATTAGAAACAGCCAGCGGAGTTAGAGAAGCCCAGCACTGCTCAGGCTGGTTCAGACCTGGCGCTGGCGCTCCTTCTGCACAGGCTTATCTGGGATGGCACTCCACTATGTGGTTGTTGTTCCAAAAGAAGGGGGTAAAGAAACACTTTATTGGTGTGAAAAGGTCCTTAGAAACTCCAGAACACTCTCCCCCAGGACAAATAAAAGCTTTTAGGTCAAAGCAGTATTTCACACGCTGGAGCGGGCCATGAAGAGGCTTTCATTACCACTCCAGTGTTTCTCTGCCAATATGGCAGCTTTACACTTCACATCAAACATGCAGATTCAGTGAGAAGAGAGAAAAATGCAATGACAGCGCAGGGCCAAATGAGATGTGGGCTAAAACGTGTTCGAGAGAGGACAGAAAAAACATGGATCGCATTAATAAGACGGCAACTTAGAAATTATTTAACAATAAAACTGTTGATTTTTTTCCCAGTTCAGTCTCAATAGTGTCAGAAAATTAATCCAAGCCTTTAACAGATAAAGTCTTCAAACCCAAAGAGAAAACCAGCCAGTCACCACATTTAAGCAGCCTCTTAATAACTGATTAATAAATAAATAAATCAGTTTTTGTTTCCGCCGTAGCACATCCTCATGACTTCGGTCCCCAGAGTTAAAAGTAATTCTGACTCAATTTGTTATAACGAGGAGGACGAAACAACCCGTGAAAACACTTTGCTGATGTCTTTTTCGGCTCTAAAGGACCGTTCTCATGGCTGAGAAATCTAAGTTTGGGTTTAAAAACATATTTTTAACAGGGAGTGTGAGAGATGTGGGTAATGAAAACTGCATCGTGCAGCCTTTTCTTTGGCGCTCGCACTAAACGAGGGACTAAAGATGCTGCATCGCTTTGACTGTTTCTTTTCATAAGGCATGTTGGTGGCTGCTACGTGAATCCCTTCCTTTAGGTACACACGGCCACAGCGGGTCAGTAATGCTGCCACCTTGGTAGTGAGGGACAGGTCACTGTCCAAATACTTCTGGGCCTAAATGTATGCGTGTCTACTTCTGGTGCTCACACACACACACACACACACACACACACCGCCCCGCTCCAGGTGTGGACAGTGTGAAGAAACAGCAGCTGGGGATGTTGTTTGTTTTCCAAAGAAAACACTCAGGGCTTTTCTGAGCCTGGTATTTTTAAAGACTTGCGGTTAAATGTCCACCAGGGCCATAACTATTTCAATTTTCACCTAGTGGAAAAAAACACCTAGAAATAGTTGAGCAGAAATCTCAGCTTGCAGCCATGTTAAATATTTGTTTTAACCATTGCTCCAGACCTGAAAAAAACAGCTTTCCACGAAATAGACTCTGAAACTGTCATCATCACTGACTCAGGAGAAATGTCACAAACAATACATGAAGAGAGATGAATGAATCCACAGTCTCCAGGGGAATATTGAATCACAGCTCGAGCATTTTTATCTTCTTTATTTGTCCTGTGTTCCAGGAATATGTCCAAGCGTTTAGGGACAGTGTGATGCTGCTAGCTGAGGTCTTTACTGGGACAACATGTTCTGCAGGAGAATCAAGGAGCAGCAATAAGACGTAACACCCCGGATATCCCAGACCCTTAACAGCATGTCAACCTTTACGTCAGACAGGAATTTAAAATCATGTTTAGCTTCTTCTTCAACCGATGTTGCAGCATTATAACAGACTGGATCATATTAAAATACTGATCACTTCTTTGCATTCAGTTCCCGTTACTGTCCCAACAAGACCCAGCCACTGACCTTTTGCTTCCAACAGTGCGGCTGAGAAGATGAGTCTCCACTGTTTTGGTTCAATAATTACTGTGCATTACTAGCTTGTGTTTTTCTCTGTGTGCTTTTTACAACTGCATCACAAAAGACTGCAGACAGGGAAAATAGTGGAGAAGAGTGGCCAGATGAAAGAAGACATAATTACATGGAGCAAGGTCGCCTCATATAAAAAAACTGCAGCTTACGCAAAGTAAAGTCTAAATAAATCTTTGATTTGCTGACTTCAGACAGATTGCACTGTGAAAAGGGAGCCGGATTATTTAAGATACTGCTGCTCATTAGGTTCACTGCAGTAATAAACGAATGACTAATCCGTCTCATCAGCTCAGACCTTCTCTCGTTTTGGAATAAGGAGTGAGGGTGGATGTGTCCCGCTCCCCGGTGCACAGAAACTCACGTCAATGTTACAGGATCTGTAGCGTTTCCTCTCTCCGAGACAGTACTTCCCTCCTCCAGACGGGCTGAGAGAAACAAGGGAAGCGAGAGAAGTGAGAGAACATCTAACAACACATCAACTAAAATCATCAAAGCAAATCATTCACTTCTTTAATGAGGTTTTGTTTTTGACACAGAGATGTCAAAAAGTCTCTGCCAGAAGACAAAGTGTGTTTGTGTGTCTGCGTCCGCTGAGTATGTGTGCCAGTGATTCATTCATGAAACTCAAGCCGCTCTGAGGAGCTCCTAAGTGTGACGTGACATTTAGATCTGGGAGGCGGAGGAAAGCCTGTAACCTCAGAAGGATTCTCTGCTCGCTCCGTTCGCCCGTCTGCTCTGCGCTATACATCTACGACATCTCTGAAGAGGTTTGTTTGTCCTCTCATCTTCGTTAGCTTCCCCGTGTCAGAGGCTGGTCTGGCCGTGTCTTTCGATGCCTGAGCAGCAGCGATCACCTTACACAGGTGTTTCGCATTATGCCGGTGCCTTCTTTCCCTCCTCGCTCATTTGTTCCCGCCACACTGTCATGATGTGTTTGATGCAAAATGGAGCCTCCTAAACAAAGCAACGCAACAGTGCAACAAGGATAAAGCTCCTAGACGTCTACTTGCCAGACAAAGACGCACGTGATGGTCTGTCTAGTCGGGAGATGCAGGATACCTTAAAACAAAGTTGCACAGCCCTAAATGAGGGCAAAGACTAACCAATCATTAGATTTTTGTATTGGCTGCAACAAAGCTATGATCTGAAGAGCAGTGATTGGTCCATTAAAGCTTAAATAAAATCAGGTTTAGTGAGGTATTTTATTTGATTAACAGGTGTAGCATCGTTGGATATTCACCAAACTAAAACCTTCCTTCTTATCTCAACTCCGATGCACCCAGTCTTTCCCCCCACTACTCCACTCAATCTACGGAGTCACACAGTTTAACATCAGCTTTTTACGTGCCAATCACCCTCAGGGGAAATCTAAACCTAAAATCAGGAACTAATCCTCATCACATAACAGTAGAATTACAGAGCGAGAGATCTTGTGGTTAGAAGCAAGACTTAAATATTTCTAGACTTAAATATATTGTCTCCAGTGTTGTTTATTGTTTTAAACCACGGGTCATATCAAACACTTACTACCTTACAAATCAGAAACCACCACTTTTTCTCTTTTAGCTCTGTTTGGGTCTCTACCAGCTCCTGTGCTGGCTTAATGTAAAGTGAGTTTATTAGACCTTTTAATGTTAAAACAGCGAGAACCAAAGTGGAAAAAAAGTCTAGACTTAAAAACACGAGTGAAGCTCACGAGACCAAAGAGAAGGAGCTAGGAGCGAAAGCTGGAAATAATAGTTGTTTGATTATATCTTATTATGTCTCGATGCCAACTGCAGATGTGACTGGAGAGAATTTCTTCCAATCTGGAGCAAACGTTTACTTTGACCCGAGTGATGAAGTGATTAGAATATGGTGGTCAAAGGTCCACATGACCTCACATCTGTCCCAGTCCCGTGAATGCTGCAGTATACATACATCAGCAACACATGAAGAAAATTTATCTGGGACCCATCCATAACGAGTGACTGACTGGAACACGACATGCAAGTCAACGCAGCCAGACCTCTGAGCAAAGGTGAGACGGGATTCCTACGTGTTTTAGCAATTATTTTATATTTTCATTCATATTCCCGTTCGGTCTAATATAGTCGTTTTGCACCGTGGCGGTGCTGTGACCACACCTGTAGGCAGGACCCGGATGTGTGTGTTCAGCTTGCTGTGGCTTACTTTGCCTACTTACGCTGGGCTGTCACAGTGCCTCATGGAGGAGGATACACCTCCCCCACAGGTCCTGCTGCACTCCCCCCACATGGACCAGGGCCCCCAGCCTCCGTCCACACTCTGAGACCAGGTCCCAAACGCCACGCATTCCCCCTGGTAGCACCACTGGCCAGAGGACAAGCAGAAATCCAAAGAAAGAGAGAGAGAGAAACAGTTATGATGCAGCACTTTTCATTGCACAGTTTCTTCACAATAAAAGCACTGAGACTCGTTGATGGCAGTTTGGGAACTCGTGTGCATGGGTACAGTGAAATGAAGAGTATAGCAAACCTGACTGATTGTTTTCCGTCACACTCCCTCTGCCTCTTTTTAAAAATATACACAACCAGTAACTTGTGATTACACTATTACTCACCCTGTAATTTCATTTCTGCATTAGTCCTGTTATTTCCTCCCTCCTACCTGTCATTTTCCATTTTGTTATTGCCGTCCTGGTTTCCTCCTTGTTGAGGTTTATTGTTGCACAGTTTACAGTATGTGACTCATTTCAGCGTGTGTCATTTCCTTTCTATGTTTGGCACGTTCATACACGACACCGCTGACCAGTAGCTTACGCTGGCTAATGTTATAGTTAATAAATGCCGCCTTTACCCAGGAAGAAACTTTTTATTTTCTTTCATTAAAATCTATGCTTACCAGCTGAACTTAACAATCTTTTAGTCATTTGTTTAAAAATAGATATGGATAGATTTGGGATAGCGTGGACGGAAAGCCCAGTGTGGTTGTAAGCCTCGTGCTAAGCTGATCACAGAGAGTCTCTCCAAATGTGTCAGTAGGTTAAGAATCCAGAGAGTGAGACAGTTAAAGGTGAAGGCTGCGGTCACTGCCCTCTTTCTTTGACTGACTCATTCAGGCCCCCGAGAGGCTGTCTAAACACTAGCAGCTGGAGAGAGGACAGAGGCGACCAAGAGATGGGGAAACCTGAACACAGAGGACCGGAAACAACATTGGAGTAAGTGTCTGAGAGTCATTAGACTCACTGTGTTTTTACTGAACACTGTAAACTTTTCTTTTGGTCAGTTTGTGCCTCTCTCACACCTCCCTCTGTCCTCTCTCCCTGCGCCTGCTGGAAGGGCGTCTCTCCATTACGCGCTAGGTAAGAAATGGCTGACATTCATATTGCTTTAACGCTGTCCCTGGCAATGTCAGACAGGGTGTGCCACTGGCTCTCCTAAAGCTGCCCAAAAGCTGTTCCAAAGCCCCCCAGGCTCAACCTGGGGCCCCCTGTGTTGTCCAGGGCCCTGTCCATGGGCCCCGGCACCTAAAGGCTCCACTGAGCTAATGGTAATGACGGGTGACAGCTCATGACACTCTGCTATTCTTCCCTTTTAGACCTCGGACCATCCGGTGACAATAGCTACCGTAATCCATGTTAAAACTGTCTCCTCTAACCTGGCTGGCATCAACAGCGGGCCGATGACATAAAGCCTGGCGTGCTTGTGTGTGCGTGTGTGTTAACAGCCATTGCATGAGTGCACACCCGCAGCATAGTATCCCTTCCCAGAGTGGGACAGAAGCACGCTGAGGTAGTGCGGTACAACTAGCTGCTGCTCACAGAGAACAGTATTGAAAGGGCCGCACCGTATCCTCTATGACACATCGTGATCGGTAAACCTACAGGATGAAATAGGCCGACAAACCACGAGGCCAAGCTTGCACTTTAGATTTGTGATTCATAAGCTGTTCCAGAAGCCCAACAAATGGTGTCTCTTCAAATATATTGTTTACGTGAGCAAAATGTCTATAACTAAAAAAAATTTAACAAAATTAGTTCACGGACAGTTTTCTGTTGAATAATAACTTTAGCCAAGAGTCCAGAAGAACTTGGTTGCATACAAAGATGGCGACGATATGAGACGATAATCGACAGAAGGTTCTTCACTACTCAACCCACCTGTCAGTAGTCTGTGCCTCTCCAACAATCTCCTAAAAAGAGCAACTTTGGAACTCAGAAGATCCCTCAAACACCACAAATAATGTGCATGAACCATGCGATGACTTACCCCTTTCTCGATGCTGCCAGTCTGGCACAGAGTCCCCTCAGCAGCAGGGATACTGTTCGTTACACAGCGATTGCTTTTGCTAAGGCACCAGAGCTCTCTACACACTTCCTAGGAAAGAAGGCAAAAAGCAAGTTGGTCAGAATAAATCAATTCAGCAATCTAGGAGCGGATTGCCGAATAACGGTGAGAATGATTTATCAGTAGCCCTTAGTGGTTTTCCTCTTAGTGTTATTCTTCCCTGACAGCTGTGAGAAAAGCAGCATGGAAATCCATCTATAAATCTACATGATTCCAGATCAAATCGGATGATGAGAGGAGTTGATGAGACCACAACAGGAACACGGAGCGGCATCTATCTTCAAGAGTCCATATGCTTTGGATAACAGTGCATCTTGAGCAATACGCCAAAGGTCGCCCGATGATCTTAATGTTCTCTAGTGAGAAATGAAGAGTCAGCTGGATCAACACCGTGACTAACGTTTGCTCACGTTCACCTCGGGACCACACGGGACCGTGACATCAGTTCAAGAATTCCCATTTCTGCTTCTTAAGGGAAATCATGAGTGAGCAATAGGCCTCCCAAGTCTAGATAACGATGACTTGTCAGCCTAACAAATATCTTTAGTATTGCAGAGTGGTCTGAATAAACATCATATCTCTGTCTTCTCCTACTCACTTCTCAGACTGGGACATCAGGAAAATCTATTTAGATTACTACAGGAAGGGAGTGAATATAAGAGAAATAGTGGGAAGACAGTACTAAGTTGCCCCCGAATAAATAAAACCATAAAGAGAACACATGTTACAAGGTTACCAGCTCTGTACAACCGTGCATTAGATGTCCCATTAAACTCAACTGGGTCATCTTGCATCTTGACTTCAAAGGTTTTAAAGGACAATTGTGTACAGCAGAAGAGCAGGCCCATGAAAAAGAGTTATTATCCTGTGCATAGATTCTGACCCCCCCACACTCTCTGGTCGCAGAGACTCCCCTCTGCCAGCTGGTTTCAATAAGCCGGGCATCCTGCTCCACTTAATGTCTCAGCCCTGCTCAAAGGTCAGTGGCTCTGGCCTTCCCCAACATAGATGTGGGTTCAAGAGACCTAGTGATAAAATGGGTTAGAGCGCACCAACAAAACGTACTAACGGGTTCTAAATACTGTAGCTGGTACAGTATATAAAGTGAAGTCGGTCCAGTGTCACTCAGGTTTAGAAGACAGGCTTCTGAACTGGTGGATGTGAGCTGCGAATCAGAGCCTGAATGCGTGTTTGGGAACACACTCCCTCTCTCGCAGCCTCACGCTGGAAGAACCTCAACTTATTTAGTTGAATCTAGTTGTCACCTTCAGTGAGGTGTCGTGGTTTCTCAACCTGTTGTGCTAATGACCCTAAATGCTAACGTGCATTTCTTGCTTGATTAGTGGGAGGTTCAGTCCGGAGTCATAAAGGTCTAGGACACAGAAGCCTGATCAACATCATGGAGTCCGTCTGGCATTTCACGAAAAGACGGAGGACCGAGAGGCAGCCTAAATCCAAAGAACAGAAGCAGCCTTCAGTTTAGCACGCTAGCCTGTGCGAGTTAGTAATAAATGCTACATAAAGCCAAGGTTGACGGTCATATCAGTAGTTTTGCAGGTATTTTTCATAAAGCAAAGTGCTAAAATAATTATGTAGGAAGACAAAGAGCTGCTTCCTTAAAGTACAGCCTGCACACAAACGCAAAAATATAGGTTTACTTCGCCCATGTTTGGAATAGTCGCTATTAGTATGTGAGAGAAGAACACAACGTCCGGGAGAGGTGAGATGCCAGTGCTTGGTCTTCAGTCACAGGAACACTAGTGCTTTGTGAAGTTCAAGCTAGCACAACCAAACTTTTCATATTACAAGCTCATAAGTTTGTGTCTTTCATGCTGATCTAAAACCACAATTATGAGCTCAGGAGCCAAAATAACAGGGCTTGATTTGGGGCCTGTTATAATGGGCTGTCAGATATTTCTTTCAGTGAAATGAAATAAGCCAATGATCTCAGCTAATCTCTGCTCCCCTTATATCCATCATGTGCCCAAATATTTACGCAATGCAAATGAATTTCACGTCGCTGAGGATTCTTTCAGCTGCTCCTTCTCCTGCGTGGTTGTTACTCGTCTTTCACTGCCTGCATCACTTGAGGTTTTGTCATTAATCGGACAAGTGTGGGGGACGTGGGGGGGGGGTAATCATTATCATTACAGCCCCAAAAGAACTGACGAGGGGAGTGCCGACTTCCATCCCTCATCTCTTTGTCTGGGAAGTTTATGTATTAAAAAGAAAAATACGACAGTGTGTGGACAGACACCTCAGAACCAGCCGGAGCTGCCAGACAATAATAAAACAATTATCCCCCTTTCATTTTTACCTCCCTTTTATCTCGACCAGGAAACAGAGACCTCAGTGATTTCAGCGCTTTCATCGTGCGTGTCTTCAAACACAGGGCGCAAAGATTCAAATTCAACAGTACTGAAAACGATGTCAGTGCTAAAGCATGAAACTCATTATTTAACAGGTTATCATTAGATCCGTTTTTTAGTGTATAAAAAACTAAATATTAAGTGATCCTAACCACATTATTTTGTTTTAAATGTTGCATTACCTCTGTACTTATAAACAGCTGGGAGTAGCTTTTATTTTACTTGTATATCTGAATTTAATGGTAATTTTACTACAGTTTAGGAGTTTATGTCTAACTCTACTGCATTTACTGTACTTTACTGTACTTCACAGCTTTTGGTTTTTTGATATGCATATATAATCAGAATAAATGTAAAGAATGACATTTTATTTAAATATTTTAACGTACAAATTAAATAATTTGAGTAAAGTAAGTTTAAGTAAGTAGAAGTCAGATGTATGACCACTGATTGCACGTGTATTTCAGCAGCCTCTGTGCAAAATAAAAACTTCATCTGTTTGTGACAAAAACAGTTTATTGTTTGTCATTTATGCTTAGTTTGCCAAGTTCGCCGTTAACAAAATGTCCTAAAAATTTTAACCAAAAAAGTAATTTAGGCCCAAAATGAGGCTTGTTTTTTATATCATGTTTAAATTTTGTTGTAACGTCACGGGTTCACGTGGAAAACGAAAACGTAAAATTAAAAGGAAGCTGCTGGGCACACAGCGGGTGCATGATGTGTTTCAAAGTAAACTCCGTTATCATCTAACAAACCTGAGTTAAAGACAGAGCTGCTGGTGTCTTACCCCGTACTTGCACTGCCGCGAGGAGGCTCCGTACTGGAAGCGGCACTGCTCGTCTGCGTCGTACACCTGCCCCGGGGCCACTGTTGGGTACAGGAAGTCTCGTTTCAGAGGTTCATTGTCCAGACACGTCCCCCGACCTGAGCTGTCAAAAAAGCAAACCTACAATAGGATTGTTTCTTACACAAAGGAAGTTTTCTACACTTTGATGATGTGCAGTGCCAAGAGTGGACGATTAACCCCCCTCACCCCCACTTCGTCTCCACTTTGACTCGTTTATTTTTACCACCAACCGACCGCTGTAGGAAGCTCGTCCAAGACCTAAAATGACATGTAATTAATGTTGATATTACACATCAACACCTCCTCGTGAAAAGCAAGAGAAGCACAAGTCTCAAAACACCGACCTGGCTGATTATATGGCTCTGTGCGCTGCTGTGTCACTTATACTGAGCCCACAGTGGAGCCAATAAAATGACAGAGCGGGGAAAGGAGGTGGAAAAATCTGGAGTGAGCTATGGGTCATACGTCCAGGCCTAGGATTATGTTTAGTCTGTTTTGTCAGATAGAAATATGCACACTCACAGAGAACTTGCACACACAGTTTTATATCCTAGTAGCTAAAGACAACAACATCAGCCAAGACGACAACACACTTTCTACTGCTGTTTCATGGGGGTGGAGATGCTGTGCTTGTTAAATATCTGTTGCCGTGTGGATGCTTTTCTTGTCACATCTGCAAGAGCCAAGAGAATAAAATCTCATTTTACTAATTCAACTGTAAGAGACTAAAATCAAACTTCAGACAAGTGCCAATGTACATATCCAGATGTATTTCATTTTGATCTCTACGTCTCCTCAATTTCTCCCTGAGTCAAGGAAAAATATCACCAAGACTATTTACTATAACACCGTGGTGTTTTCCAGCTGCGGCAGCTGCAACATGCAGTGGAAGGCTTCCCATCCCTCGAAAGGAAAAGTGGGCCGGGTGACAACAACAACGTGGAGCCAGGCTTTGTGATTGAAAAGTATAAAACATGGCCTCGCAGTGGAGGAGAGCAGAGGACTGACGCTCAGGCAGACGCACTTAGTTCACCCTTTTACTTATACTCGATGTATGATCATGCACTTGGGGCTGTGTGCCCGAGTTTTGAGATATTTGATTCTGGGATTCCTGCAGGCGGGTGAAGCATTTAGAGGGTGGTGCTGTAGCTCATTTCTATATAAACCACGTCCTAGAAACTTGTGCCTGTACAGTTTGTTATGGTGTTAATATAAGAAGAGTTTAACAGAAGAGACACTGGAGCCGAGACACATCATAAACGCTGACTGATGACGAAGACGAGGACGTTTCCATTCAGACTGAAAGAGACACAGGACCACGATGATTTGTTGTGGTTATTTTCCTTTTGGTAATTTATTTGGTCATCATTAATGTGGTGATGTTTTTAGGTTATTTTATCTTTTAAATCTTTTTCTGTCTCTGTGTCCATTTTTCTTGTCATTTGTTTGGTTTTCAGATCATTTCGAGTCTATTTCTTGACATTTTTGTTCCACTTGAGTTGGTCTTTAGTCGTTGTCTTAGTGTCTGTATCCCTCAGGCCCAAGAGCTCGGTTTAAATATTACTAAGGCAGTTTGGAGAATAAAAGGGTGATTTAAAGAGGAGCAAACTCTTCTTCTATTCTCACGTCCTGAATGGTATAATCCCATTTCTTGGCTCTCGTTCCTCAGAGGACCCTCTCATGGGAGAGACAGCCTCTGAGGCACCCAGACTCCCTGTGCACTGAGGGCAAGGCTCACTATTTATTGATTTGGAGAGAGACAAAATAGTCAAACTTTAAACACAGAGGCTATTCTTTGACATCGTCGCAAAGGCTTCCTGTCCAGCGCGTTCAGCCAAATTCATTACAGCGAGCGGAAATATCCTCTAATAAGCAGGAACTCTGACAGCGGTCACTCACCTAAATGTTAACAGCACTGATTGGATCCAACCATGATTAAATCACAAAGCACAAGTCACACAAATATAATATCAAATTAAACAGGGCATGCAGTGTCTGAGAATTTAATAAACCCAAACGTTTACGACCAACTGCCAGCGCAGACATGAGAGAACTCTATGAGCCATTCCTAAAAACAAAGCACTACATGTTGCTCAAGCAGGACGGCGAATCTAGGCCAACACCGCAGCCAAAGTTGTTTACTTGGCAGGAAGAAGCATGTGTGATGTGTCCAAAGCTCTGATTGAGGAAGAGAGCGTGAGGACAATCAGAGTTTACAGACAGAACCCCTTTTGTAAGAGACATAAAGCCTGAAGGCAGGAAAAACCAACATGAAAAGATAAAACTCACATAAATGTTGGTATAATAAGCTGAGCGGGAGCTTTTTGGAGAGTGAGGTCATCCCCAGACACTCGACAGAAACACGACAGAGCATCAGAGAAGTGGGTCTTTGTGGGCAATGGGTATAATGCTGTCACCTCGGTCCCAAGCGCTGTTCACTAACTCTCCTCTAACTGCTTTCAGCCGGAAACGTCTTCTGACAGCCACAGCCGCCCTCGCTACTTTCACGGGGGCCTCGCTAGCTGAACATGAATACACAAACAGACACACATACAGACAGGCGAGGCATGCAGCCCAGGTCCCAGCAAGATAAAGGGCTTCACTACGCCCGGGGATTTTGCACTGAAAGTGATCTGTGGTGAGAAACGTCCTGAGCAGGAGCGAATAGTCGCAGGGTGCCACAACGTCAAAGATACGCGTTCTAATGTCTCGACTGCACCGCACTCCAACACACGCGTACACAGTAACATGCAGGTTATGACGCACACGCACGCATGTTAACACGGCCGCACAGAAAATCGCCCCCGGGCCCCCGGGCCCCCGGGACCCCGGGACCCCGGGCCCCGGCCAGGAGCCTAGTTTGTCTGGTCCACATTTGACTTCTGCCATAGTAAACCAGCCTGTTTAGTAATTTGTACTGTTAGTGGTGCGTTGTCACCTCCCGTGATGAATTACCTACTTCGACTTCGACTTCATTTCTGTGGAAAATCTGTCAGCGCTAGTTTGATGCAGTCCTTCTCCTCACTGGTCCAATCAGGACAGACGGAGGTTATAACTGTACTTCCCATTCAGATAAGGAAGTCTGTGCTTTACCCTTATATAATAACACCTTTTGCAGTAGTCAACAACCTGCAAACAAACATTTTGAGTACAAAGTACTTTGTGTGTTGGGCAGCTTCCTTTTTAATTTCAGATTCAGGATCATGGATAAAACATTGCGCAGGGATCAGGATGGAAGCTCAGTGCACTGATCGCAGGTACAGTCTACGTCCCCTGTCAGACTCTGAGGTCCAGATGTTTTGTTTGGCCTCGGTCTCACTCAGCACTACAAACCTGTGCCAGGCTGGCAGTCTCTTATTCTTCAGAGCGCCACTGCTTTACTCATCAGTTCATTTGACTAATCACAGAACAGTGCAGCGGTGGTTGGAGACAGCTGGCCTGCACATCACCACCAGTGACCGCACGGGCTCAAACGTCACCCGCCTTGTGGTGCGAGGATGGAACCCGCTTATCATACACAGCCACAGCGAGGTCTGGCAGCAGTCTTTGTGATGAAACGGACGTGAATGAGCGGAGAAGGACCTGCATAGAAGACATCCTAGCGGGTCACCACAGGGCCCAGCCAGTGGCAGCGGGTTGTAAAGAGAGAAGGCTGCAAGTGAGCAGGAAAACAGGCACGCTCCGCTTCCTCTGCTGCGCGCACACACACACACACACACACACACACACACACACGCAAGCAAGCAAATCCAAACACACTCAGGCAGTCCCACAGGGAACAACCATCATCCACTTACTCGAGAAAGCTGGTGATGTAGTCTTTGCTGCAGGCAGACCAGGAGAAAGGGTTGGTGTTGGCTGTTATATGAGCGGCCATCAGCTTGGCTGTCTCGTGACCTTTGGTGCCGCAGGAATTCCCGATCCCATCGTGGTTCATACCGAAACTGAAACACAGAAAATAAAAACGACAGTTTAGACCGCGCACGCTGCTGGACCAGAAGATTCTCCGTCAGTGGCTGAGGCTGAAACAGCTGTGTGGAGAGGTCAAGGGTCCAACCCTGTCTGGAGCTCAGCAGGAACAAGAAAGTTTTAATCACCACTCTGGATGATGCCTGCCTGTCAATCACCACCTGCAGGTCTGAGCAGGCCGGGGGCTGGAGTGAAGCTCGGGGGGGGGGGTTTCTTCAGCAGCAAATCAGCTTTATGATAAATCTTTAACGTGCTAAGGAAAAAGCTTATCTGTCTGGATGCCATTTGAGAGAAAAGCTCAAGTTACGGCAGGGTATCACGTAGGTGCTCCATTTTCCGTCCAGTCCAGGAGCACAAATCAAGTCTAATGTATATAACAAACCCGACCACAGTGCACAGCCCAAAACTTGTTTTTCTAAGGCTGGCGTTTATGACATTTCACCCTACTCTAGGAATAAATCAGCCGGGTTGAAACCCCGCTGCCTCTAGAAGCAGAGACTATTTTTACAACAGCCCCACAACAGAAGCAGACATGAGACATAATAAAGGAAACGGCCATCTCACTGAACTCTCTCAGGAGGGACACGCAGACCAATAGATCATCATTATATTCAAGAAGAAAGGGTCCGAGGTATGTGGACACTGACATGTGCATGAGGAAATACGCGAAAGTGCAGTTCAAGACGTGTGCTGGGGGGGTGGGGGTGGGAGGAAACATGCTGGTCTGGCGAGCAGTGATTAGAGCACACGAAGGTGGTGAAGGGGTTTAAAAGGAAAGATGCGAAACCTTCCGGTTGTGACCCAACAGAGCCGGACTACGACTTTGATGCTGAAACAACATGAATCCAGTATTAACATCGGAGCAGGATCCCACTGAAACTCACTTGTGGCCGATCTCGTGTGCGATGGTGAAAGCGGAACCGAGGCCGATGTCCTCGTTGATGCTGCAGCTCCTCTCGGGCTCGCACATTCCAGCCACCGAGGCCAAGCCTAGACACACACACGCACACACACACGCAAGGCAAACACACAAACACGGGGTCATAAACTCGGATTCCACCTGTTCCCAGCTCTGCTTAAAGACAATCCACAAGCTACAGTCACCTGGCTCTTTTAGGAAACTGAAGTGACTACTGGAAAATGTCTAGACAAGAGTTCATACATTTCAATTCAACATGTAACAAGGGATCAGCTACAACACGAGCCAAAGAGGAGAATATAAGAGCCCCCTCACCGACGCTCTGCCCCCGAGGAAAGCTGTCAGAAGACATAAGTGTTTTCCTCATTTTAAACACGGGAGACAGAGGGAGAGTGGGGAGGAAGAAGGAGAAAGGAGAGAGTGTTTAAAGCTGAAACCTCTCCACAATCCAGGTGTCACAGGTCCTTTTTCCTAAAGCTTGACAGGTCACACAAGGAGACAGGAGGCAATTCTTTGCAGATTACATCTACAGGTGACTGGAGAGTGGATCGTATAAAGGGAAAAAAGCTGGCGTGTGTGTGTGTGTGTGTGTGTGTGTGTGTGCCGTGGGATGTTCATTCATGCATGTACAGCAAAGAGCATTTTAATTACGTTGCTGTGAAGAGGACGAGCTAAAAAAATTCTTCACAAAACGGAAGGGGTCAACAGGCAGTGTCTCACTTTTTCCCTGAGGAAACCTGTCTTTGCTCCTTTCGTCTCCACACAGATCTGACGCTGTGGACATTTACGCCACGCTTCAATAAGTCTGATGCCACACTTTGGTGTTTCCACTCGCACAGTGATTTGGGTGGACTGGCCCTTTAAACTGATCAGTCGCTCTACTGGTTTTGCTTGGTATCGATTAATAGTGGTAACTAATGTGACTTCACTGCAGGTCAGAGGGAAATATTCTGCATCTATCTGTCGAGATTCTTCAGTCAAAATGTCAGCAACAATGGATGAAGTTCTACTTTAGAGTTGGATCATTTCTGCATTTACTTGTGGTGCATGACACATGTGCACTTGCACGTCTGCACAGATGGTGGTCAGCACTCCCTCAGACCTGCCGGTGTAGCTGCATGAACCCTTCGCCTCCGTGCTAAAAGTGGCTTTTGTAAGAGGCTCAACAAGAATAGACTCGCAAATCAGGAGGCCGTGCTGAAAACCTTACTGCAGGCAGAGAGGGAGCCTGGAGGTGAGGAAAGGGAGAAGGAAGGAGGGTGGCTGCTCTGCGATTAGTTAGAGAATGTGTGTGAGAGGGAGAGTTAAGTGTGTGTGTGTGTGTGTGTGTGTGTGTGTGCGTGTGCGTGGGTCATGGGTGACTGCAAACGCACACACGCTCTGTTTTCCTAACACCAGGGTGGACTGAGCATTATCTCCAGCCCCGTGATTACTCCACGACCCTAAAGGCCAGCGATCTGACCCGGGAGCATGATCCCCCGAATGGAGGGGGGGGGTGGCGATGAGGAAGCCAAGCAGATGCCAGGGCAATTAAAGTGACCGGGGAATGTGACGAATGCGGTCAATCTGTCAAACCACCCCTGAAGTCACAGTATTACCTCCAAGATATACTGTGGTGCCTGCGGGGCCTTTCAGAGATAAGACGGGAGAGGAGAAGAAGAGCTGGGTGGAAGAGGAGAGGCCGGGGGGTGGGCTGTGTCACTGTTTGCTGTCCTTCTCCTCCACCCCCCAGTCCCACCACAGCCAGCATATCACCCACTCCATCTCCCTCCTGCATTCTCCAACACTCCCTGTAATTGTCCTTTTCCCCTTCCATTTTCCTTTCAACTCCTCCTCTTCTTCGTCTGCATCTCCTCCTTCTGTCACTACTCTCTGTGTTGCCCCCACCCCCTCCTTCCAAGTGTCCCTCCCAGGCTTTCCAACACAAACCTCCGCCCCCACCGCCACACTCCATCACCCGGTGCAAGTGTAAACACCTTAGACAAACTGAGGTGAGAGGTGGAGGAGTTTCATAAAGCGGTGGCCGTGGAGGAGGTGAACACTGCTGAGCAGCTTCAGAGCTCTGAGGGGCGAGAACAACTCGGTCAGATCGTTTCCTTACGCTCGTAGAATAGAAGCGACGGAGGACAAACTCCGCCGTCCTGGTTCTGTGCAGAAGTGAGCGTCCACTTTTCAGATGACGTTGTTGTGAAGGGAAAGGCAGGACTCACACACTAAACCTCCTGAGTGAAGCCTCTCAGGAGCATGGACGAGGCTGGGAGGAGGATCCGCGTTCATTCAACCACAATCCAACCACCTGGTTTTTAGTGTGTGTGTCTCTGTGTGACGCACACTACTCTGTGCGCACACACACACACACACACACACACACAGAGCAGTGCTCCAGGTGCGAGCACACTGAGTCTCACGTTAGCTCTGGTTTAAGTTGCACATTGAGTAGAATTTATTTTATATAAATCTGTTTAACAAGAATTTTTTTCCCCAAACAAATATCTATATAATATTTATCTATAATAATATTATTATATTTATATAATAAATCCTTCATACTTTTTCTTGACCTATCTTTATTTTGAGCCTTGCCTAGAAAGGCTGCTACTTTGAAAGACATGTGATGGAGCACGCTTTGTAAAGATCTCCTGAGGGGCCTGCATTAACAGCGAGAAATCACCAGACAAACCTGAAAACAACATTTTAATGAGAGTGAAAAGGAATCATGAAAAAAACTAAATGTTAACGTACAGCATATGAACTCCACTTTATCCACTCACCTAAGGTTCCACAGGGTTTGTTCTTGTAGGTGCAGATATCATAGCTAAAGACAGACAAAAAGAAAAGAGCACAAACAATGAATTAGGATTCTTTTACATGCACTGAAACGTCTCCCGCTGGATCTTTGCCGCTTCGTTCTTTCCGCTTTTATTCAAAGTCTGCTGAGATATAAACTCAACCTTGAGCAGAACAATCCATCTGAAATGCAAAACGCCATCCAGCCACCACACAGAGCTCCATCCTGGATGTGAGTGCAGAGAAAGAGAGAGGTTTCAGTCCTGCCGTGCCCCCCGCTGCTGCTAACCCCTGTAACTCACACGCAGGTAATCCAATAGAGCGGGGGCCAAGCTCTGAGAACACGCCATACATTTCTACTACGAATGATCCAATCGCTCCTAAAGCTTTTAATCTATTAAAACCAAGGACACAGCAAATTTAATTTCCTCATACATCCCTCCCGGTAAACTCCTCGTCCCTCCCTCCCTCTCCCCAGTGAGGTACAATCACGGCCTCGCGTAGGAAGTCTGTTAATTTGAATTAATTTGACAGACCACAATCCAAATGAGGGCGTCAGGTCTCTTTCTGCTTTTCTGGTCATGTGACTCTTTTTCTTCTAACGTTTTTACACTATTTTACTATTATTAAACAGTAGAAACAGTAGAACTACTCATACAAACACCATCATCTCATGCCTGCAAACTGTGTCTAATTAAACGTCACACCTGCTGCTGGACACGGAAACTTTTGTCCCTTCGTTGACTGCTTTGAGTGACAGTGTCCTCGGAGCACCAACTATCTTAAAATCATCCTGCACTCTTGTTAGGTGCATTCCAGCATCACATCAGGAATGTCTGACTGGTGACTGGTGGTTAGTAAAGATGCTGTGGTATCTGCAGCGTGGTTGGCATCTCTGCCTCCTTCCAGCAGCATCTCTCACATACATTTGCTTTTTTTTCCACATTTATCAGCTGATTAATGATGAGGTGCACCATCTGTGGGCTATGAAGCTTCTGCCTGTGCGACCTGCAGGAACTTTATTTACAGCTGCTATTTGTCTGTTTTCATTTAAATTATTTATTTCTATTTTTTCCTTTAAATTGACTCAGATTATATTAAAGCGAGTTTGATGATCTGACTCGATTAAGTGACAAAGACGCAGCACTGCAGGTTCCTTTCCTGACCAATGACCATGCAGCAGCGTTTTATGAATCAGTAAGTTTGTGAGTAACAGGACAGTTCAGTTCTATGAGGAGTTGGCATCTAAACCCATAAGAACAGATACGGTTTCATCATAAAGTACAAACAGCCACAGAGATGTTTGGTGCCAGTGCTTAAGGAGTAAGGCTGTGACCGACAGAGGAGCTGGCTCCTGTTGTTACTGACAACCGACAGACAACAAATAAGAGCACAGCAATGACAGAACGGCTAGAGAGTCAAAAGTCTCTGTCCATATCAATCCTAGAATCCTAGAGCCTAAACCTACCGGGTGATCAGGACAGCGTTGTCGTGATGAGCCATCCCATTCTCAGGAATACTGTTGCCGTCGCCGTGATGAGACAGGATGGACTTCTGCCACTTGCAGAAACTGTCCAGAGACTTGTCGGCATGGTGGTTAATCTCCAGGTTTGGCTGAAAGGACGACACGACACAGATGTCAGCGCAGTGCAGTATGTTACGGTTTATTGCATATAGTACTATAACTGTACTGCGTTCCTGTACTGCATACATGTGGCCCTGTGCCACACTGGACGACATGAAAAGATTCCTTACATGGTGAATATGTATAAGCAGCCCCGCAGCCTCCCTGGTTCAGTTAGATGCAGTTGAGGAATGAACAGGGACAGTGCTAACCAATGGGCCAGCGTTATATGGGGACGGACTGTTGTGTGATGGGAGGGAGGCTGGGTGTCCCATTTCTGTTGTAGAGGTAAAACCCTCTGTAGCAGGAGTCAACAGAGGAGCAGAGCGGGACAGGGGCTCGTGCAATTAGAAAAAAAAAGAGAAGGAATGGAAAGAAGTTGTAGTGGAGTCTGCAAAACACATTAACTTCCATGAATCCTATAGAAAACTGTAATTATGTAAACATAATCATGTTGTCTGGTTTGATTTGCTTTCGGGTGACAGATGGACTTCAGCACTTCAGACTGAGTGTCTTCTGTCTCCGGCTGCAGCCATAACGGCGTCACGCCAAGTTACGCGCTCGCTACAGGTGAGGGTTTGGATGAAAAGTGGGGAAAATGAAGGAGGGAGCAGGGTAGAAAGACACGTTCCCTTACCTGATCTTCAGTGAGGACAATGAGCCGGGTCACAATGATGTTCACAACATTTCCTAGACTGGCATCACGGTAAAGTTTGGCAACCTGACCTCCAGAAAAGAAGGAAAGACACAAAGTCAGACAAATTGTGTCCACGTGTCACAACATGCTGCTACCACATCCCTGCACACGCCCACTAACCGTGAACCCAGTGTGAAAAACAAGTAGGATCAAACTTACAATATTCATCACAGACAAGATGTAGTGCTCGATGTCTTTGCGCCCGTGGTAACCGACCATCATCTTATCAGCGACCACCAGCGTCTCCACAAAGCGCTCGCTGCTGATGGAGCGCCTCCGCCTGTGGATGGAGCGCTCGCTGTCGTTACGGGGAGCAGGGGTGGACGCTGGGACAGGGGGAGGTGTCGTACGCTGGCAGGGTGCACTGCTCTTAATGAGGTCTGTGAGCGACAGGGAGACACAGACACGTTGGAGTGGTTGATCCATCAGGGTTTGTGTTTGGAGGATGCACGTAGGAAATCTGCCCCTTTGAACCTCTGCACTTTATGACCCAGATGCTCTGGGAAAAAGTCGTACGCTGGTACAGGTTAGGGCATGCCGACTTCCTGGTGATGACAGCTGTCTCTTGGCCAAAATACCTGAACATCCACCTGGTTCTTTTTCTAATTCGTCATATCTGAGCAGTCAGAACATTTTTGGATCCGCATACGACTGTTGACTCTATAAATAAGATTTGTGCTTCTAGCCAAGTTATTCACTGAAGGCCCCTCTATGAAGGCTCTTTCTTACAGGTTGAGAGGTGTCCAGGCCAGAAGCAACTATAGAACACAAGAGACCCGCTCATGTCTACCAGAACCCGGGCCTAGAACCAAACCAGCACTTCCTTTAACCCGCTATGTATAGTTAGTCATTTACGTCAGTTCCACCCACACATGTCCAACCCAGATGGAGGTTCACCAACCTGAAACGCCACAGCTGAACTCCTGGCTTTGCTCTTGTGGTGAGGGAACGGCAGACATTTTATAAATAACATGTTGCTGTGCTTGTTCCAGGTTCCGCTCGCTGAACGCGGTGGAGGATATGTTCTTCAGTGGCTCTATTAGGTACTGCTCTTTCTCTGTGGTTATAACACCGTGCTTGTGGGAAAGAAAGGAAGAAAAAAGACACTGGTTACGGCATGATAATGCACAGACCATCAGACTAACGCAGGGCCCGGTTGACCCGTCTGAACAACACCAGCATTGTGTGACGTGCCTCTGCCAGCCTCAGATGGAGAACTCCTTTCAAGAACAAGTTTACGTGTTAAGCACATCTCCTTCTCCCAGAGGATCATAATTTAACCACGCAGATAATCCGCGGATGAATTTAAAATCTCCAAACCAATTCTATCAAGGCCGACATTAAAACCGTGTCGTCTGCTGTTTAACAACGTCCCCTATGGTGCAGATACTAAGAAAACACAGCAATTAACCACACGCCGCCCTGGCAAAGGAGAAACCTTTTCAATTTGGGGTTTTAATAGTGTATGATGTCAAGATCTCAAACTGCCCAGACAGCTGATTACATTAAAGCACAGACACACTTTTGTCCATTTTTGGTGCTGTCAGAAAAAAGGGTGAACACTAATTCAATTTATGATGCTCAGGCTCGGTCCTGCCAACACATTTGGCTACATGTTTTCTCAGCGTGATTACATTTGCCAATAAGGAGCGAGGCCTTTTTCTCTCCTTCTCCACAGCGATTCTGACGCGAGGAGGGTTCACAGCTATTAAACTTTCTTCCAATGTCTTGATTAGAAAAGAGAAATTGGACAGCCACAAAGTCTGTGGATAAGAACCCGAGGACTAAAGGCGCAGACGGGATAATTAGATGCCTTGTTTTGTTGCTGTGTTTCTGAACAGAGCACTTTTAACCTTTACCGTTAATCCCCGTCATTTACAGGCTGCAAAAAGCATCAACTACAGAAACGTGATCTCAACTACAGAGCTCTCAGAGCGAGAGGATAACGTGAAGCGCTTTGCTGCTTATCGCTAAGAGATCCCCGAGAGACGGTGTGATGTTTCTGCATGAGCATCACCTCACTCCAAGCTGCCTGCACACTCAGCGTGCCAGGTGGAAGGAGGCCAAGGTTCTATTAAGTAAACTACAATTGGTCTAATCCTTTGGCACTAGCTCTGAAGGATTGGCTGACATGAGAGCAGCACAGGCGAGGTATACATTCTGATGTTAGCATTGCGGGTTCGTTTGAGGTGAGCGGGGTGAGCTCTTTGTGGCTGGAAGGGCAGCTAATAGAGGCTGAACTCCTCACTTTTATGGTGATAAAAATGGCTGCTCTGTACTCACCAGGCCCCTGCAGGTGCTGAGCGCTACTCTGGTCGTGCTTTGCTGGTTTTGCAAGAATCCAACATAGTGACAATTATCGACCATGTTGTGACGCCACTCCACCCCTTCTTTGCCCCAATACTCCACTGAAAAATGTTTAGACACCAGGTGCGGGTTGAGTGTCAGGTTTAGGTGAAAGTGCTTTCCGTAGGCGGACAGTCTGTAGAACACCCGGGAGTCTGGAGGGTCCTGGTCTAAGGCAGGTCCCACTATGGGGTCCGCTGCGCCCCGTCTCCGTCGGCCCGGCCGGTGGTGCTTCACAGTGTAGCTCAGGAACTCTCCGTTCTCATCCACCTGCACCGGGACAGTCAACTGGTATTGCTGCAGGTAGGACAGGAACTCCTCTTTTCCAGGAGACAGAAAAAGGAAAGGAAAGGAAAGGATAGAAAAGGAAAGGAAAGGAAAGAGATGATGTGATAATAAACAAACTCTTGGTTACTGCAGAGGTTTTGACATCTTTCCCTCCACCTGTCTACGTCATACCTTGAGAGTTGGTGCTTTGAAATTCAGAAGCAGCCATCACCACCAGGCTCAGTGTCCAAGTCAGGGTCTTCCACAAAATTTCCATAATTCAGGGCGAGATGTGACATGGGGTGGGGGGAGAGGGTGCTACAGACGGGCTAAAAGCACACAGCTGGTCCAGTGCCACAACATAACAAGTCCATGGTTTGTCTCCTTCACTTTAATGTTCTTGCTGTGCTCATCCGGGTTTCAGATTTCTCCTGAAGGCAAGCACTTCCTCTCACCGGCCTCTGAATTCATGTCAGCAGCTTGCAGAAAAAAAGCGTAATCCCTTAGACACAGTCACTCTCAGGTGTAACTCCAGACAGGCAGCTCTATATTGGGAACTTGTCTTGACCAATCCATCTGCATTCCTGTGGAGGACATTAAACCAGAGGTTAGACAGTTTTTTTTTCACCTGGATGACTGGTGGCAGCACAGCGGAAATCTATTGACTGATCAGTCTATCGATTGACTGAAATAAAAAATAAATATCCTAAAGACTGCTTCGGATTGTAATGAAGCACAAATGCCAGAGGTTGTCTGTTGCTTTTCTGTGTTTTTGAATAAGTCTGACAACTTCTTCTGGGAAAAGTTAGGGGCTATAATAAACACTTTAAAACCCAAAGTGAAACCCAAAATTCACAATAATACAAACCAACAACAGGCAGAAACAGACAACCAGGAAAAGTCACTGACACTAAGATTACATTTCTGCCCATCGACCCAGAGCCTAAATATTACAGCTTTAATAATGTGTTGCCGCTCCACTGTGTGGTAAACCACTGAACATAACAGTGTAAACTCCAGATTTAACTTAAGCACGTTATAGGACACTTAAAGTAAATGCCAGTAGCAGCACTGATTTAATTCTCCTGCCCTGTTATCTGAACCTCTGATGGAGGTGACAGTTTATGACTAACGAGCCTTAAAGACAAGGTAATAGGTTGTACTGAAAGTGTAATAAAACACTGAAAGCCATCCACACAGTGCAGACTGTATGATTTCTGCAGCTCGCGGTTTTACGCACACGGCCATAAACAAACGGCGGCGTGGAAGGATGATGCCCCGCGAGAAGGGGACGGACTCCGGGTCTCAGCCTTCTGGAAACCAGGACTCAGTGTGTATTTCTTCGGCTCTAGAGCTCTAGCGGTCCAGACAGGCAGACAGCGCTACCTACTTGGCTACTAGACACTTGGCGGCCGGCCCGTGTGCATTACACCGGTACCTCCAGCACAACCCCGACGGCGCGTCGCCAAAAGCAAAATAAACTATAGTAATGCTGCAAAAAACTGCGCTTTGTTGGAGCCGCTACACAGGACTGCAGACCTGGAACTGTGCAAAATGTACACCCTGCAAATACAGATAGAGAGTGCGTGCGCAAATGTTTCCAAAACTACACTTTTCCATGCAAATGCCCCCAAGAGACTGTCTGAACTCAGAGGCAGCAGAAATGAGAGCGGCAAAGCCGGCAGAACAGTGATCTGATTTAAATGCCGTGACAAACACATCGCCCTATATTCTCAAGAGATAGTTACCACGCTCATCTTCATTGTCCAACTGTGCAGTGAGAGCTCGGGACAAAAGGAACCTCTCTGTCCTCCTCCTTTCATGTCCCTCTGGGCTCTGCCATCCTCTGAAGGTGCAGCGGGATTCTCCAGACACTGTCACTAAGTGTTGGGTTTCTTCTGGCAGCGCAGGGGTGTATTTTTCAGCCTTTCCAATCAAGTCTCTGCGCTGCTTGGTGGTGGCTCAGAAAGTTGGTGGAGGGTGCAGAGAGTCTCCGGCCACAGCAGACCTGCCTTGCAGGGAAGTGCATGCAGAGACCAACAGGAATTGGCCTGGAGCTGCTCCTCCTCACTACATTGCACTACATGTCCTACTCCCGGACAGCTTCAAATTGGCAGCTTTTTCATGGGAGGGTGACGTCAGTGCAGATGTGCTTCCATCAGCTGTGCGCATGTCTATCAGTGCTGCCCTGGAACAACACAGCCCTTCTCTGAGCAGTACCCCCAGCGGTGGAACAAGTAGAAATACTGTGGGGCAGGTAAATACTACGTAGAAGTAATCATTCATTATGCACGTTGGTGGATTAAACGTTTAATGTCGCAGCTGGTGAAGCTGAATATAATTTCACTGTTTTTGTACTAATATTATACATACACACACATCAATAAACTATTGATCATAGTATTTGATGAAGGTAGGTATTTGTAGACATTTAACAGTGGAGGCCTTTTTTTTGTAGATGGTGATGCAAACGTGACTGATGGAGGCAGAAATAATAAACCAACCATCCTCTCGTTCTCGTTTCTGCAGCGGTCAGTGATGCCTGATTACAGTTTTTTACTTTGATATGTCATGTATGTGAGTAACTTCACTGGTTTTACACAAAACATGTGCAGCACGGAAGGATCCTGTGACGTCAGCTTCCGTAATATTAACTGAAATACAGTGAAACACAATAATAATAATAATAATAATAATAACGCATTATACTGATTAACATGAAGCACAAGGAGTTTAGTGGGACACCTGTTAATGTAATATAATAATAATTTATAACAGTATAAATATAGCTTGAAATTATAATAAATAGTTCATATTTATTTCCTAATACTTCTAATTAGATATTTCAGGTTGACATTCAGCCAGTTCATGTGTTAAAGGTTCTCCGTTCTTTACGTTACAAGCCAGGAAGGAAAATCAAACTTTTAAAAGTGATACGTCCACTAATATAATTATGTATCAGTAATATCAGTTATATCATGTAGGTGTAAGAAAAGTAAAAGTGCCTTTAATGTGAAATGCTCCCTGTGAATGTGTAATAATAGTTTACTATTGACTTTATTGGTTAGTTTACTATTAATAACACATCAGGTTTTGTAAACTGATCATAGAAGTGATTTTGTAATTGCTGCATTGACAAATATTAAAAATCTCCAGTACGATTTGTACATAGGCTGAAAACAAGCTTTATTAATAAAACTACAGTCATTTATTGATAATGAGGTTTATTTGTTGTGTCAGCTCACGTTGGGAAGTATGTGGATGTTGGGGTGCAGGTTAATGCCCTGGAGCCCGGGGACTGGTGTCCTCCAGCCTGTTGAAAAGTGGACATTGTGCTCATTGGTGAGCTGCAGTTAAAGCTGCTCATTAAGGAGCTTGTGCCATCACACTGTCTCCTGCTCGTGCTTTGTGGGAAGCAGCGCCACCATGTGTCTGAGAGGAGCATCGCAAAAGACTGAAATGCACTAAAGTTTTCCACGCTACAAAAAGTTTTAAAAAATATTTTTTCCCTCACATAAACATCAAACTACTGGAATTCCGTGTGAGTAATATGCCCTGTAACTCATCCCCTAATAAAATCCCATTGCTGTGAGTGAGGACAAGGTGGGGCAGCTGCTCCACATAACCAACCAACCAATAATTAACAACAATAAGGACAAGAGGAACATGTCACAGCCACCTTTGGTCTGTGGTGGCAAAAATAGCAACACTACTACAATACTAAATAACAGTATATGTGTATTTTCAGCAACACTTCACTTCACTTTAGTACAATAAGGTAAAAGTACTGAAGTGTTATTCACGGCCTGGATTTCACTGTGCGAACAGACAGAAGAATCATCCGAGATGACCCGTGTCAGGATTAAACCACTTTCACTATTGTCTGGGATGTGCTGGTCTTTAGGTGGTGGTCCATTCCCATCCTCAGTGCAACGAGGGTGACCCTGCATAAACATGTCATATATATGTACGCTGTAGTCAGCACGACTCTCTCCTGGAGAGTCACCATCCGGTTTGTTTCCCAACTATCCCATTCCAACCTACTGCTAATTTCCAGCGAATCAGAAGTGAGTGAGCAGGGACGGGGCCCCTGCATTAGAGCGTTGTTTATTATCCATTATCTTTGAAGCTTATCCTGCTCAAGGTGAAGCCAAACCCAGCTGCCCCGGGTAATAATGTTATCTACTACACCGTTAGATAATTATTACTGATGCTATACGATGCAAAGTATTAAGAAACTTTTAATGTTGTAGTTGGTGATTCAAGCTAATTAATCTATTGTTGGTTTAATCTGCTGCACAGCCAGCAGCTGGAACGTATCAGAGTACATTTACGTATCAGAGTACAGCAAATGTGAGCCACTAGATTTTTATTCATGGTGGTTTATATTTCGACTGTTGCTGTGTTGACAGAGCCACTTATCAGTTTCCATATGATAAGGAACATTAATACGTGTCTAAATCATTTTTCACGTCACGTTCTCATGAACTAAAATGTGTGTGTTTCCTAAGGAGACCGCAGACATTCTTAGTCTGAGTACTTGAACTCATTATGCTAATTAAGGGTTTTGAAAAGCTGAACTAAAAATCAGTTCCTGTAACTGTAGCTGCAGCATAAATGCAGAAGAGTAAAGTGCAACAGTACAAAACCTCCAACTGATAAAGTATTAACTTTAATCTGCCAAAATAAAATACACAAAACACATAAGTTCCAAGTGCACGTTTCTGACACGTGCTGCAAATTATAATAAAGCTGTTCAACAGTCATTAACACAACATTAATATCATGATACAATAAATTTAAATAAAACTACAAGTCTCAAGTGACATATATTTAAGCCAAAACTACGTTTCTTTATATTTTAATTGCGCTCAAGTTGACATTTGCCTCTGAAATGATCACACATGAGAAAAAGGATTATGGTGCTGTGGGTTGGGCGTGGGTGTGTTTCAGTGAACCTTTTCCGGGAACGTTTCCATACAATAAAACGGTGATAAAAACGAACATTAGTCACCTGCTTGTCATCAGTTATAAAGACTTGAGTCGCCTCCCAGTCCCAGTCTGCTGTGCAGGAGCCTCCGTCGCTGGTTTCACCACCAACTCTCCAACCCCCTGGTGAGAGTGTCCTCCTAGAGCAGGCTCTAGCACCAACACTGAGCATCATTTTGTATGGTGATGTATTCTACGTCAGTGACGAACCTTTTCTCACCCCTCAGGAAAACGTTTTACTCTGACCATGGCTGTGACCATCCAACCAGGCTCCTACCAACGCTCCGACTTCCAGACAGGCCTGTGTGACTGCTGTGATGATGTTGGAACCTGTAAGCTCGCCTCCTGTTTGTCTTTTTTTAAAAACATTAAAAGTCAACTGTGTATTTTCATCGTTGCTCGTTCAACTCTCCTCAGGCTGCCTGGGTCTGTGGTGCTACCCGTGCCTGGGCTGCACCATCGCCAGCGCCATGGACGAGTGCTGCCTGTGTGGCTTGGGTCTGCCCATCCGCGCCGTCTACAGGACTAAATACAACATCAGTGTAAGATTTACAGAACCTTTTATGCTCATCAAGAAACTAAGAGCTACTCAGATCCTTAGTGGTAAAACTGTAAATACACAAGTATTATCACTAAATTCAGCAGATCAATGTCCACTGTGACTGATAAATGATCATTTCTGAAGCACACGAAGGGCTGAGGGATGATTAATGGTCGAGTTCTGATTCTGATCTGTGTTTTCATTATTCTCAGCTTTAATCTGGACTTTGTTTGTGTATATATTTCATAACTGTTCAAAGCATCATGAAAAGTTCGCATCAACCCCATTCAACAGAAACCTTTAAGGCTCGGCCCGTGTGTAAAACGCTGTGTGACTTGCCGACGTGTCTGTTTGGTTTCAGGGTTCCCTGTGTAGCGATTTCATGACAAGCTGGTGCTGTCCTCTCTGCGCCACCTGCCAGCTGAAGAGAGATATTATACGCAGGAAGCAGCAAGGCATTTTCTGAGCAGGTGAATTACTCACACAAGCAAACCCTGTGTTGTTCAGGTTTATGGTTCTGCTGGAACTGTGAAAATCTTCCTGCTCTGTGCCTTCTAGATGCCGAATGACCCCAGATGAGCTGTAATTCTGCTCCACTGCTGTGATACTCAAACATTTATTGATGCAGCGGACTCTTTTTCTCATGAAGACATTAAATTGTTCTTTTACTGTTTGCTATAAATAAAAGTCTTGTGATTTTTTTCCCTTCTGTATCAGGAACATTTCAACATATGTTCCAGCCGGTTAAACATTAGATATTGAGCTCACACCTTAAAGCTCCAGAACGTCACGATTTACTGCTGCAGCCTAAAATAAACTTTTTATCTGTGTTATCCTGAGCTGTGGCCAGGCTGTGGAGAACATTGCTGTTTACTTAAGCCACAAAACATGGCAATTAATTTGACTATTGACCGATGTGAAAAAGACAAAGAACAAACGTCTGAGTTGTTCTTTTCATTGGACACACTGCTGTTGAATCTGATGTGTACGAACTACACATAAGCAGTGTTTGTTTTTGAAGCACACTTTTCATTAACTTACAGTCCCTTGTTTACTATTCTTTGTTAAACCCGTTGTCTTCACTCAATCCTTATTTTTTTGTTAAGCTACATGACATTATGTAATTTCACAAAGCTTTTAGCCACATTTAGTGTAAAACAGAGATAAATACTGATTCCAGGAATCAAATATCTAATTATGTCAAACTGTCAAAAATCGCAAATGTACTAAATTAATAAAGGTAAATACAGAAAAAGGCTAAAGAGTCTGAAACGGTAACATTTATATAGACTATAGGGTCTAATAAAATCAACATCCCCTTGCTCTGCTGTTGCATAAAAAATACAACAATAATAAAAACAAAAAAAAGTTAAATGACCTGCAAACGGAGAAGAAATTAAACTTAATGACACGACAGTGGTGCTGAACGGTTTATCTCAGCTTTGAATTTAATTCTCGTTCCTGAAAGACCATACTGCAAGTGTGGACAGAAGTCATTAAATTAAAAACAGGACAATATGATGGAACACAGAAGCTTAATCGGACAGTTCACCTCCTTTCACTTATTTCTATGACAATGACAACTATCGTTACACCTCCAGTGATCTGCTGTTGTGTGTGGTGACTGTGGAGCGGGAGAGAGTAGTTTAGGATTGTTTTTATGAGGAGTGAGGGTGTTTACTGGGTCATCTGGGCTTCCATAGCTTGTGCAGCCCACTCTGGAGCAGCCTGACGGATCTTTTCGAGGAGGTTGTTGACTTGGAAACATAGAGACTGGATCTGTTTGTCCCAGGTTGGAAGAGGTTCACGAGCTGCCAGAGACCAAAAGAAAAAGAAGATCAGATTCCAAAGCATAAAACGAACGCACATTTTTACACATATTTATGTCTTTGTATGACTTTAATAATCATGTCGTCTGCTCTGTTGCAGCACTGCGCGAATGTTCTACTGATGACAAGTTAAATAACAGAAACAGCTCTCTGTGCTTTGGTCGCTAAAACTGTGAAGTAAAACTAATTTCTGTCTGTGCTCATTAGTGGCTTTAGTGCGTTTTTACTCACTCTCAAAATGTACAATTCCATCTATCTGATCGATGAAACCATTCATGCGTCCTTCAGTGATCATCTGAGAAGCAATCTTCTCAGCCTACAGACAAAAACAGAAGCTAGGATCTCCGGAGACAGTTTGGAAAACAAACCTCTACACTAATAACATGTGTAAAGTAAAAGCACAGACATATATTACCATTACTTAGCTTATTATTATTTACTGTGGTAATGTAATGCTCGTCTCACCTTTGCTGGGGGGATTTCTAACAGTGCTCCTAGTTCTTCAAAAGTAATGTTGTTGTACAGTTTACTAGCAGACAAGAGGTTGTGTTCAATCACAGCTCTGTCAAGAATGCTGGAGCCTGCACCAGGAAGAGAAATAATATTGATATATATCAAAGTTTCCACTTTCCCTTAAACTAATCAAACTGCGTGAAGCCAGTTATCTCCACTCACCATCGGCCGTGGTGGCTTTCTGGTGAGGCATCAGCATGGCAGCAAACTCCTGCAGCTGGTTTCCTCTGATGATACGGTCCAGGTACATCTTCTCCAGAATACCATAAGCAGCCAGTTGCTGACAACGCTCATCTTTAAACAGGGTGGCCAACATACGAGAGCGCTGCTGGCCTAAACAGAGCACATGAAAATGGCAATTACATGTTTGGCACTTTTTTTTTAACTCAAAACACACAAGTCTGAGTGTTACCTGCGGAGGCCAGTATGGTGCAGTTAAGAGCATGTTTCAGTGCCTCCAGACGTTCACTCTCATGTACAATTGACTTGTAAGAAAGTTCGTTGTATCGTTGTGCAGCTTCGATGAACTTCCTCCTGAAGTCTAGGACTCTTGCATAGCACACCTATGAAGGAAAACAGCATGAGCCACTTATCTGAGCAAGGCCATTTTACTTAAGTTCCAATAATACTTTCTACGAGCTGAGAAACGCTGTACCTTATAGTGGATCTGCAACTGTTCATTGGACGATTCATTTTGAAGCAATGATGCTCTGTTGATATAGGCCTCTGCCTGCACTGGATCATCATCCTCTAAATAAAGACGGGCAATTTTCAAATATGTATCCAACTTATAGTCAACATTGTACTGCCTAAGGGGGGAAACAAAATGGTATTTAGAGACATGGAAATGTCACAAACATGAAAGATCAACAATTAACCCACAAATAGCCTACTTACTTCTGTCCTGTTTCTAGGGGAATACCAACTAAGACCTGTGCAGCGTTTCTCCAGTCGCCCTCTTTTTCATAAATGGTGGCTAAGTGCTGTCTGATTGAAGCTACCTGCAGACATGTAAGATAATAATTGGTTTCAGTAAAGTTCAGTAATTACACTAAAATGGATTAACAAATCCTCACCGGGCCTGCGAGAGCGTGAGGGCTTTTACCTGTTCCTCAAAGGAGATAACTCTCGGCTGAATCTTTTCCAAAGTGAAGTGATAAACAGCTTTAGCTGTGGCGTCAGGCAGGTTGGGCAGTTGTGTGCAGAAATCAGTGAGCAGCTGTCTCGAGATGACAAGACTGACATTTTCGTTGACCACTGTTAAGGAAATACTATTGTAAGATTTCCTGTTTACATCCAAATGTACTAAGCAAGTAGAAAATGTTAATAAATATAGACGAAAGGGGGAATAGCATACTTGCTTCAACAAAGGCCTTCAAGGATTCCAGCTGGTCTGCATCTGTATACTGTATGGCCTTCTCTAAAATTTGTCGATATCTGTAAAAGATTTGAGTTTAAAGGACAGATGCACAGTATTTCATATCTGTGTTAAAATGACAGTCAGGGGCTCATATGCGCAATGAAATGCACTGAAGTCATTCTTCTAATATCACCAACACCTGTTTCTACGTAGGTGATTCAGGCCAAAACACACAGTTGTCCATCTTTACAGAGGTGCATTTTTCTGAAGACAAAATGAGGCTTTGGCCTTTCACCTTAAGAATATATTGTCCAAAGTTGCAGCTTTTATTGTATTACTAAAACAAATCCCTGTTTTCGGACATATACACACACTTGGAACCCCTTTTGCCTTCAGAACTGCCTTAATCCTTCGTGGCATAGATTCAACAAGGTGCTGGAAACATTCCTCAGAGACATTGGTCCATATTGACATGACAGCATCACGTAGCTGCTGCAGATTTGTCGGCTGCACATCAATGATGCAAATCTCCCGTTCCACCACATCCCAAAGGTGCTTTATTGGATTAAGATCTAGTGACTGTAGAGGCTGTAGTGTGCCAAGAAAATGTCCCCCACAGCATTACACCACCACCACCACCAGCCTGAACCATTGATACAAGGCGGGATGTATCCATGCTTTCATGTTGTAGACGCCAAATTCTGACACTGCCATTCAAATGTTGCATCAGAAATCGAGACTCATCAGACCAGGCAACATTTCTCCAATCATCTATTGTCCAAGCCTCAGTTTCCTGTTCTTAGCTGACAGGAGTGGCACCCAGTGTGATCTTCTGCTGCTGTAGCCCGTCTACCTCAAGTTTAGACGTGTTGTGTGTTCAGAGATGCTCTTCATACCTGGGTTGTAACTTTACTTTGCTTGGCAGACGCTTTTATCCAAAGCGACTTACAGGGAGCTAGTGCTGGGTGTCTGGCTCAAGGACACACCTGGTAAGGGATGGACTAGGAGTCAGAAGTTACTGTTGCCTATCTATCAGCTCCTACCACTCTGGCCATTCTCCTCTGACCTCTGGCATCAACAAGGCATTTTCGCCCACAGAACTGTTGCTCACTGGATGTTTTCCCTTTTTTCGACCATTCTCTGTAAACCCTAGAGATGGTTGTGCGTGACAATCCCAAAAGAACAGCAGTTTCTGAAATACCAGCCCGTCTGGCACCAACAACCATGCCACATTCAAGGTCGCTTAAATCCCTTTTCTTCTCCATTCTGAAGCTCCGTTTGAACTGCAGCAGTTCGTCTTGACCATATCAACATGCCTAAATACATTGAGTTGTCACCATGTAATTGGCCGATCAGTAATTTGCGCCAACGAGCAGTTGGACAGGTATACCTAATAAATTGGCCGGTGAGTGTACACAACAAAGGAATTTCACACTCTTTATTTAATAAATCAACCATGCCCTTTAGACACGCATTTGAATACATTTCTGTATCTATCACAACATTACTTCTATTGCTTTTGTTAGGTATTCACTGAAATGAAGTCAAATCAATTTAAGGGAACAGACACGGTATCGTGTATAAAACACACCGTGTAGTATATTAGTCAACTGAATAAAAGAGCCATTCATTCTTTTTGTTGTTTGTTTGTATTTACCAGGTGTCAAATCTGGATAGCGTTTAAAATATTTGTTCATATTTGTGTATACGTAACAACTGGACACTTTTAAGAGTTGTTGCGGAGAATATGTTCTCTGGCACAAATTAAAAGTCTTCAAAAAAACCTGCACTAACTATGTAACGTAGCTAGCTGTATAAGAGCACTTAGCTAGCTGATAGAAATAAAACAATACGATAAAACACAACCAAAAGCTAACGTTACTGTTGGCATCCCCGCTTTTATGTGGAATGACATTTGTGCTACGGTTGAAGGTGATGCCTGTAAAGTTGTAATTAAAGTGACATGGCAAAAACGTCATTTTGCTCAAACGTTAACACCTCAAAATGTATGGCTAGTGTAGCTAGGTGGCTAATGCTAGCTTAGCCTGGCATATCACAGGTAGCTCGCCTTCGGATACTATCTACATCCCTATCAGCCGATTGCTATTGTTAGCAAGTAATATGCGTTGTCTAATTAGTGTTACATACTTGGCAGCGAGATCTTTGTGAGATCCACTAGAATTCATCAGCTGTGCAAGCTCCTGCCTCACTTCAGTCGCCATTGTCGCCTGCGAGGTGTCAACAACAGCGACTTCCTCCTCCAAGAGGGCAGCGATCCCCGCGTTCTGTTTGCGCTCCACGAATCACAGCGCTCGATCGGTCCTCCAAACAAGGGAGCCGGTCTGTAGACAAAGATGGCGAGCGACGTAGGCCAACTGTAGACAGGAAGTCACCTGACCATCCTCTATTTCACGGTATAGTATTATAATTTAAAAATCTATAAGAATATTAATAATAATACTGAGTAATTTATAACTATATTTTCTGCTTAAGATCCTCTGTATTTCAGTTTGCAAAGTGTGGTAGAACAAAACATTGCTAAAATACAATGTATATCAGTTAATCAAATGATCCAAACACCACCATGACCTACTGCAACCTCAGTAATAAACCTGTATATACCTTTATGACAGTTGCAACAAAAACTGTTGCAGTAGAATTCATGACAGAGCTGCATTGGATTTGATTACATGTGTATTTAATAAATTGCATAGTGTAAATATTGTAGATATACAGCTAAGGAGAAGTTAAGACATACAGAAGAATACGTTAAAGTAAATGTATCTCTGTTCAAAGTATACACAGCCTGTTCGCATTTGTATTTGTCAAGTTAATCATTTTTACACAATATACGTTTAAAATGATGTGATTTTTAATTGGTGGATGCTATAGTGGTATTGGGTAACACCACTGGGTGATACATTTAAGGCACCGCATTTGATAAAAAGCTAAAGAAATATAATTTAAAAACAAATTAGACAATATTTAATTTTGGACCGCTTTTGAGTTGTACTGTACCTTTAAGTGATACGTTTAGTGACGTAGAACGCAGAGGGCGTGGCCGACTTGTGAAATGTCAGGGAGTAATGGCGCTCGGCGCGGTATTTTAAACAATCGCCTTTTCCTTTCCTCGTTTTATCTGGGAACGTTATCCAGCGTAAACACATCTGGTAAGCTTCACTATGCGTTGGTCCACTTTAGGGTTCACCACACTGCATTCGGTAGAAAGCCATACACTTACGAATGTGTTTAATGTAGAGATATAATGTTGTGCTAGCTAGCTCGGGTTAGCAACCTCAGCAAGTTTGCTAGTACAGTTGTCCTGCCCGCTGGGCTTCATCCTGATGCTAGTGCTGTTTATGTTATCGATGGTGAAGCGTTGACACCAATTAAGACAGCAACCAGTGTTCCCCTGCAATTAGTTGTATGATTCTGTGGGCCAGGGCAAAGTTTGTTGTGATATGTCTGAGTTTGATATGCAAATATCACGTGAACCATCTCTGCAAAATGCTTTGTGGATGGGAAGTAGAAGTAGCTGACAGTTGAATATTGAGCGTTGTTTTGATGGGCGATAACTGCTCATTTCTGCGTGTGTGTACTGTCAAAAATGATGAGATCAAGTCAGGAGTTACATTTTCTGTTAGGTGGTTCCATGTTAGTTAGCTATTACCCTTGTATTGTATGGGTTTACAATACAATGTACTTTTTATATCTTGAGTTAAAATATGACCTGATTGACGTTTACGTATAATATTATTTTATTTGGAATTGGTTAGCCTAATGTAAAGCCAATCATAGCTGGTTATACATGCTGCTAGATAAATCTACTATTTTGGATTGTAATAAATGCGTCATCGGGCTAAAAGGGTTTTATTAACAGAGTGACAGTCTAAAGTGACAGCCTGACAGTAGGAATCACATAGCTCTGTTTATGCTGTCAGATTCTGCTAGAAGAGTTTGTTTCCCGCTAATATCAAACAGTTATCAGTAACCACTACCTTCAGTTCTCATATAACTGTTGTAATTTGTGGAGAATTGCTGTGGTTAAGTGCCATAGATTATTGTAAATAGTATAAAAGGCATTCTCCCATCCTCCATAGCTCAACGTTAGCCGGTGAGCTAACTGAGTTGATGACGAGGTAAAAATGGCGGATCTTTCGAAATCCAACCCCGGCCTGAAATAGTAACGCAGCCAGCAACAGCTCGTCGCCTTTTCTCACTTTTCTCCCACAGCCGGGCCACTTCTTGGGTTGTTTTTTCCATTATCTGCACAAATGCTTCCAGCTCAGCTCCAGTTCTCTTGGTTGCATACATTTAATGGCGTGGAAAGTGTTAGGGCAGTCGGCTGTGTGTGTGTGTTTGTTACGGGGGTGGATAAGGTTCATATGTGCGTTTCGGTGGATTAATGTTGAGCAGAGAGCAGCAGGACAAAGATACGCGGCCTAGTTAACCCAGCATCAGCTGTCAGATTGTGTCAACATTACTACAAGTCATTTAAACCTCTGTTTAACAGATCTATCGTGGTTTCTGAAACTAGTTTACAGGTGTCAAACTGGGAATTTTACTAAGCATACAGCTAGCTTGTTAGCTTTTACTGCACTTCTTGTTTGTTTATGTTGTTATGCAGTTCTCATTGAAAACAGATTTGTAGAGTTATTGTACAATCATTTATTCATCATATAGAGCAATTAGAATATTTAAATTTGTGTATTTAATATATATTCTTCCAATTTTCATGCAATAACTTAATTTAACATAATGAACATTTGCTATAGTCACTCAGTGATCTTTTATAAATATCTTTTAGCATTTAGGTAATAGAAACTGGACTGATTACCTGGGCAGTTTAGTACTGGCAATCACGCTTCATCATATCTAATAAAAGACTAAGTAAAACATAATATTTTCTGCTAAGTTTCCCTTTTTATAAGAGATGTGACTAATGGAACATGTTAGAATTAAAAATAAATGCGTTACTACTAGCACTATAGTTGACATACTATATAATAATGACAAAACAACATTTTTAAAACCCATTTTTTAGGTATTTTTTTCTGTAGTAGTACATAGTTGGTGATGACATTCATGTGTTTCTATTTATTTTACCCTGCATTTATCTGTAAATGGGAAAGGGAAAATATTCATAATACCCCTTTAGTACAGCACCACCCAAACTATGATCTTAGTAATAGACATACAAACTTGGCTTTAGTTTTTTTCATTATTGTTAAATACTTTCAGGATTAGCAGAGAGCTAGGGTTTACAATCATGGACGTGGTGTCACCAGAGCTCAACAGCCTCCTTCCCGATGAGATCATGGATACCGAGGACATGGAGGACGTCCCTCACTCGCAACCTGGCGGCACTTCAGTCCAGCCAGAGCCCGGGGGCGACACATCAGTCCCGATGGAAACTGATACACCCATTGTCTCTGAAAATTTGACCATCTGTGCTGGGACTGCAGAACACAGCCAGGTTGTGACCATATCCACAGACACACTCGGCATCAGCTCCACAAATCAGATTCCAATCTCAATTACCAGCACGTCGTCACCTCTTCTTACTCTCAAGCCGATCCTGGCTACTTCCACGGCCACCACAAAAACTACAGATAGTGTGACTGGGACTAGTATCACTACAAGTGGATTACAGAAGGTCTCAGCTCCTTTCACCATGTCTCCGGCAAATCACCAGATCATTCTCAACAAGTTGGCCTCATCTCAAGCTACAGAAGCAGCAAAGTCTGCTGGTGCTCCTCCACAGATCATCAAGCAGGAAGGACAAAAACTGTTGGTTACAGCAATAGGAAAGTCAGGGCAGCCTATTGTCCTGCAGTTACCACACACAGGCAGCAAGCCTGTCATTTCACAGACTTCAGGAGATGCAAAGTCTCCAGCTCCACAGTTTAAAGTGGTTGCTATTGGGGGGAGGTCAGAGCTGAAACCAGTCGTGGGAAGTGCTGGAAACCAGGTGACCACGTTACAGGCCCAGCAGCTGAAAACTGTACAGGTAACGCGGATTGTTTTGTGCAGTAGTTGTTTATTTTAAAATAATAATATATCTACTTATTGAAGAAATAATTGTAATGACAATATTAAAAATTAGAGGGCGTGTTGTGAATTTTAAAGATGAAGCTACTTTTTTTAAATTTGTGACTTTATTGTGTGGTTATAGGGTTAAATTGCAAGATGACAAAAAAGTGTGTGTGTGTGTATAGATATCTCTCTCTCTATATATATAGAGAGAGAGATATCCATATATAGCGCCACAAAAAAAACAAAACTGATATCACAATAAATAATGATTATTTTATGTCTTATTTTTAATATTGTCTTATTATTATTATTCTGTTACAATGTCTTTAACATCCAGATGTTAATCTCAGAGGTGGCTGCAAAAATCTCTGGTCACTCAGGCTATACTTGAATGCATCATTAACAGGGTGGAGCATTTTATGGTTATTATAGCCTATAGTCTATAATGTCAAGAATTTTAGTTCAATCGTATTTTGCAGTTAAATGCAATGTTTAGATAATATTTTAAAAAATGCATTCAAAGTCAAAAGTTTTGTTCTTGATCTCCACAGATCGCTAAGAAATCACCAGTATCCTCAGCTGCTCCAATTAAGTTTATCATCACAAAAACTGTCAACAGCAAAGGCCTAAGTCCTCAGACATCTGTTGCTCCTGTTATTGCAGGTAAGTGTATTCCAATTTATGTCGGCTGTCTTTTCTCGTGTTTTGTTTCTGCTGCAACCATTCAAAGCATTTGTCAGATGTCAGTTTTACTCTGCTGCTGTGACAAATGAATTTCCCCTTCGTAGGATCAATAAAGTGTTATCTTATCTTAATGAACCTTTTCTCAAATCCATGTGTTCTCAGGACGAGTGCTGACACAGAGTTCCCCAGTGATGCCTCCGAGGACTATTAGTCTCTCAGATTCTCACAACACTAGTATACAAAGCATCGCTGGAAAAAAGATCGCTATTTCACCCCTGAAGACTCCCAGCAAGGTAAACCGTACACACTGATTCTCAATTTCCTGACAACTGATTTGTTTTCTCCTTTTTTCAATGATTATAACACTTGACTTGTTACAGCAGGAAAGGAACCAGAGTATTTTAATAAATTGTCTGCAGGTTGCTTCTTCTTATGCATGAGTCAAACATAACGGATTTACTTAATCAGTATTTTAAAGGGGACAGACTAATCACACTGCGCTCTTGTTTGGCTCTGCCAGGTGACTGTGGTCTCTGTGGCCTCCCCAACCTCCAGTGCCTCTCAGAAGTCGGTAGCACTGCCGGTCAATGTAGCACTGGGCCAGCAGATCCTCACAGTCCAGCAGTCCACATCCGCCTCGCCGGTCAAGTTGGCCACCAACCAGACTGCAGCGCAGGTGAGATCATAGCTTGTGACGGATTATCAGTTGTGTTAGCAGTTGCTCTATATTGAATTGTAACAAGTGCATGTGTATTTATGAAGTGTGCGTTCTTGCTCTTCCGCTTTCTTATTGAAAGACAGAAAAGAACAGTTTTGCCTGTTACTCTCATATTTGGGGGAAACAGGCTTGGGTTGAGGGGATGTTTTTGCCGCAATGCTGAGAACAGCTAGGCTTTATATAAGTCTAAATGTCATAGAGTGTGCCTTGAAGTTCTTACTTTTAGTCTGTATTATACTTTAAGGGGCTTTGTCATCTTGTGTCTTAAATCCTTGTGTCTTACTTCATCTGAATTTTTTCAGAATATTAAACCAGTGCAGTCTGTGGCTGTGGGAGGGGTCGGTAGCTCTCAGTTCAAAACAATCATCCCATTTCCCCAGTCGAATGTGCAGCAGATTCAGGTTCCAGGAAGCAGGTTCCACTACGTCCGCCTCGTCACAGCAACAACAGCGAGCAGCACAGGACAGCCCAGTGGTCCCAGCACCAGCTCCATACAGACAGGTGACTGATGACCTTTTATCTGGTAATGTAAACATGGAGGCTTCTCTGTGGTAACTTATGATGCTTAATATCCCACAGCTAAACCTATGGTGGTCAGCACGGGAGCAGTGAGGATGTCGGTCCCCATCATCCCAGCGCAGGCCATTAAACAGGTGACTGTGTTTTTCCTGCTGAAGCTTTTTATGTATATTTCTGTGACACATGTCCTCTGACTGAATTCGTTGCTTCATATTCCCTGTAGGTGGCACCTAAGCCCTTAACATCAGCAGCACAAGTAGTAACCACCGCTCAGACCCAGCAACGCCTAATCATGCCTGCAACTCCACTGCCCCAGATCCAGCCCAACTTCACCAACCTGCCTCCAGGCACCGTCCTGGCACCAGCTCCTGGGGGTGGGAATGTGGGCTACGCAGTTGTGCCAGCACAATATGTCACACAGGTTAATGGTGTTTCTAATGTGATGTTTCAATGGTTTCCTTAATTTTTTTCTGACGTTTTAGTTCATGAGCATTTCTGTTTCCGTTGCGTTGTCTGCAGCTTCAGCAGTCACCGTTTGTGACCCTTGCGAGCAGCTCTGCTTTCCCTGCATCAACCGGTATCCAGACTCAGGCTAGATTGCCTCTTAATGGGTAAGAATGGTTATTAATTGTCTTTCTAAGTGAGTGGACTGACTGATTTAAAAGTGGGTCTAACAAACTAGAAAAAAAGAAACAATCTTGTGAACTGAAATAGATAAATTGTCTGCAGCTAGCGTCAGGATCAGCATTGTTCAGGATCAGTGAAGTCATTTTGGTTGTGTGATTCTGCATTGATCCCATGATGCTGCCTGGCCCAGAGCACATATTCCCCGTAGAGCTTAATTATAACTATAAATATAATACATATATAAATATATATACTTTATAAATATAATTAATTGGTAATATTATTCTTTGTCTCACAGCTTGTCAACATCGGAAACAACTTCAAGACCCAGAAAACCGTGCAACTGCACCAAGTCCCAGTGTCTCAAACTGTAAGTATGACAGTCAGGGAGACCAGTTTGTTGTGTCAGATTTGTCTGGTGATGGTTTGTAGATGAAGGCTGACATTAGAAGGAGAAATTGTTTTATATGTCTGTGAAGATTCATCCAGGCCATCGTTATCCAGCCAAATTCTAAATACACTGTACTATTATATAAACTACTGGCAAAATGGATTTCCAAGATGTCACTTCTGTTGGTCTTTGAAGAGCACTGAGGTGTAAGCTCCTAAATCACTTATCTTATTCAGACAGCTTCATTAAGTAGAGCTCTGTTTTTCTTCCTCAAGATACTGTGACTGCTTCGCAAACGGAGAGTTCTGCAATAATTGCAACTGCAATAACTGCTTCAACAACCTGGAGCATGAAACGGAGCGTCTCAAAGCCATAAAGGTAAGGTGGGAGTTTGTGTCATGGTACGTTGCTAGATAGAGTTACATCATGTGAGAAGGATAGATGAATCACAATGTGTTTTCTCAGACGTGTCTAGACCGAAATCCAGAAGCCTTCAAACCTAAAATTGGTAAAGGCAAAGAAGGAGAGTCAGACCGGCGACACAGTAAAGGCTGCAACTGCAAACGGTCAGGCTGCCTGAAGAACTACTGCGAGTGCTACGAGGTGCGTATTCAGGTTCATCCTAAGGGTAATTTAGGCTGTTTTTCTCACCTTGCAAAATAATCTGATGTTTCATCTTTCAGGCGAAGATCATGTGCTCGTCCATTTGTAAGTGTATCGGCTGCAAGAACTTTGAGGAGAGCCCGGAGAGAAAAACACTCATGCACTTGGCTGATGCAGCAGAAGTGAGAGTACAGCAGCAGGCTGCAGCCAAAACCAAGCTGTCCTCACAGATCTCAGACCTGCTCATGCGGACAACACCTGTAATTTCAAGTGGAGGCGGCAGGTACTGTAGCCCTTCTGTCTAACTTAGAGGATCATAGTGGAAAATAAACAATTTCAGACTATTAAAGACATGTAAACACACAGAAAATCACGTGTTTTCCCTCTTAAGGCTTTGTTTTCATTGTCCCGCAGGTTGCCATATACGTTTGTAACAAAGGAGGTGCTTGAGGCTACGTGCGAGTGTCTTTTGGAACAGGCCAAAAAGGCAGAACAGACTCATCAGCCTCAGGCTGAAGCAGAGAGGATGATCCTGGAGGAGTTCGGACACTGTCTCATGAGGATAATCAGCTCTGCAGGCAAAGCTAAAGCAGACTCTGCCTCTGTCAGCTGCTAAGCATAGAACTCTGGCTTTCTCCTCCCACTGACATGCCCCAGCTGTGGGGCCGAGACGCATTGATTTTATGCTCTGCCTCGGACCCCTGGAGTTTCTCTCCAGCAGGGAAACAGGCTAACAAAGCCTGGACACAATAGCCTGAAAGTAGACGGACTCCCCTGCATGGCCAAACTCAGGCCAGCTGGAACACTTTTGCACTGTTCACCTCCTCTAAACGAAGGACAAACGGATGCAGCACACTCTGCTGCTTATGGACCTGCCTTTAAAACTTTTTTCACACTCACTCGCCTACCTGACTGTGACAGACAGAAATGACTGAGAAAGGCAGTGATGAACAGGATTTTAAATGTTTGTTCACTTTATTTCTCTATTGAACCCGCATTCTTTAAAGTTCTGTTCTTCCATTTTTATTCTATTTTTTGTTTGTTTTTTCTGATTTGAAGTTTTTGAAAAAAAAAAAAAAGCTTGTACTTTTCATGTAATCAGTATATTTGTCCTTACGATAGATAAACAGAACACGTATCTTTTTTTAATTTATTTTGACAAGTATTTGTAATTGTGAGCGCTAATATTTTGTGGCTTCTATTGCTGCAAACTGGTAATTACTAACCAGGGCTAGGCTCAAAAGAGTAGTAGAAGCAATTTTAGGGTTTAACCTAGATGCAAATGTACGATGAATGCACACATAATGCATTATGCACACTCATAAACACACATGCACTGCTCAGAATTGTTGGGAAATGGCTGGTGGAGGTGCACATTTCTTCTGGTGCTGTTTTCTGTTTTATTAGTCACATGCTTACTGTATATTAAAATATCATCAATCGAAAAAGAATTTAGACTTGATCAATTATATTCCTGACACTTGTTCATAACTACAGGTGGGCAGGTTAAAAAATCTAAAGCTATCTCTCCTTAACAAAAATATTCTTTACTTTGACCTGTTTGCTTAAATTATCCTCGACATGTGTCAGTAACTGTGCACCTGTGCGAATGTGATTTATAGGACATAGTTTAGAACAGAACACATCTGTGTTTATAAGGTCACACAATTCACACTGCATGAAGTCTAAGCACCTCTACCAATAACATTTTGTTGGGATAAATAGATCAGGGGGTATAGCTATTTGTAAATCTGAGTGTTACCAGGAGCACGTCACTCTCAAGTCTGAAACCACAAGGACTCATCCTAGAGGTGGTTGTTCAGTCAAACTGAAGAACCAGAGAGGGAGGAGCTTGATCTGCAAGGTGACCACCATGGCTATAGACTACTCAGAAATCATACTGCAAAAAAGCTGAATTTTCTGCCAAAGTCATTTAGATTCTATATGTTAAGTTTGGCAAAACCTGCAACTACTTATTAAGATATTATTGTTATAATGATGTTATTGGCTAGATTAACCTCCTTTGGATCAGCTGTTTGTTGTTGAGCTGCTACTGACTCTTACAATACTTGTGTGTTTTTATAATTTCCACAGGTACCCATACATAAACCAGTATTCTTGAGCTGAAAAGATTGGTTCACTAACATGAGTATTGGATGAATAATTATCATGTATATACTGTATTATTTGTAGCATTGTTTACTTTTGATAAGTTCATGACAGCTACTAACAGAACACATCATGCTACTGCTAGCTTACATCGTATTCAAAGTTTTATATAGTAAGTTTAAGCAACGAAATATAAAAAAGAGGCAGCAGAATCGGAGGTTAACCATGCCACGTGTTTGCCTTCATTATCAAAACATGGTGCCTACATTACCCACAATGCAACCGAATCTGTCAGTGTCGTGGAAAAGCATCTGGTAAAATGTATACGTTCTATACGTGTTATATTATGTATTATTTAGACTCGCAATGTTGTGAAGATATGTAAATAGACTTTTAAGTAAAATTTGTGGAGTTCCCCTTTAATGTTTGTGGATACCGTAGAGCAGTTAGAGGCGGAGACGCACGCGGACGTACCTAAAATCAGAAGAAGAAGAAGAAGAAGCCGTCACGTGAGGCAGAGGAGGGTTTGTGACTCAGAGACGGTTAAGTTCATCCATGTAACACGCTGGAAGGCCTTGAAATGAAGGTATGTGATTTGTATACAGTTGTGTTATACTCTCGGGCGTCTAAAAGCACAGTTTTGTGTTTATTTAACTAATTCAGTCGGCTTGTGTGTCTAGATATTCCGCTTTGCGCCTTTCAGCTTAGGCTTTAAGCGACGTTTTCCACAGTAGCCTTATCTAAACCCTATCAGGAATATCAATAATCGTTTAGGTACGTATATTGTAATTTAAATCTGCCAATAATGCAGTTTGTTTTTATTTCCGTTTAGATGTTTTTACATTTTACTCGCTTCAATCCACCACCGTCAGGAGCACGTGTTAGGGAATCTGTGGTGTAGAGCGAGGGATGCGCCACGCCAAACTCCTTTTTAAAATGTGTTTTTTTTTAATTGCGAACTCGCATATTAATTAAGGTTTTGTTCAAACTAGACAGAATTAAGACATTTTTTTAAGCTGAAGCAATCGCTCTACTTCGGTATCTATCATATCCCAAACAGTTGGTGTGCAAATGCATCCTTTTTCCCCCGAATCATTTAACCTTAAAGAAGTACAATTACAGTATTTGTGGTAACGTGATTTAAGGGGAAACCTAACATGCGTCAACGTTTGTTATGGTTAAACTGAAAAAATTGTCTCTTGTATTTACAGATCTACGGAAGAGGGCTGCAGTAAAATGAGCTTTTTGGATCAGGTGTGCATTTATGTTCATGTTGCATGTCGGTCATCTATGTAGTGAAGAGCCATCCCAATGATTATATCAATCACTACCCATCTGACCCATTCTTGTGTCTGGGAAAGATTATTCAGGAATTTACAAATGAGGGTGTTGGCATTAATCTTTTACCTAAATTGCTTCAGGTGTATGAATGTTAAGTTTTATGTAAATATCCATCAGTATTTTCCTTGTTCTTTCAGGAGTGACCTGCTGAGGTGACGGTGTCACACAACTACAACAACTATAAGCATTTAATGTATTTTATTTTTTATTGTAATTAGTTTTTTTACCAAATAAAGAACTGTGAAAGGAAGCTTGAGTCGTTGTCCTGTGTGTAGCAATACTTACAATACCACAGTATAGTAGATTGTTAAAAATAAGTCCTGCATTAACAGTGTTACTTCAGTGAAGGTACCAAAATATTAAGCTAAAAGCACCTCTGGGCATCAGTCCCAATAAGTTCAGGTATTTTAAGTAGTTTGATTTCAGTCTAGTCCAGATTTGTTTCTTGTTTGCCTCAAAAATGGGCATTGTGCAGAATCTTCAAATGTTAACAGCTTAAGTTTAAGTAAAATGAATGTATGAAAACTACAGAAATTACACACTTAAAAGAATCTGGAATTAAATTATATGGAGCTAATTGTATGTACTTTAACTATTTACTGACAACTGGTTAGTCCAATTTGTGTTTGTAGTGGAGTAATAGTCGCCTATATATGTTAAGTAACACTACAAATAAATAGCCAAGTGAGGTTCGTTTGCTCTTCATAATTTGGGGAAAACCCATAAATGTTTTTCGCGTTTTTTAGTAAGATGTATGTTTTTAAGTGAAGAAATGTATCAATCAGACAAGAGTATATATTGATGCTAAAGTTGCTAGCACGCTGCTAGCAGCAGGGGGAGTAAGACGTCACCCGGAAGTCGTTCTTCTTCGTGTAAGGAGGAGTTTGGTGTTACTTAGTGCCACGTTGATGGAGCCCAGTGGGGACGTGGAAATCTGTCTGTAGTCCGCTGCTGGGACCTGGTCCTCTACATTTCTTCTTGTGCTTTGTGCAGCCGTTTACCTTTGAGCAAAGGCGAGAGGAGCACTTTCTCTCGTTGTCGGCGTCTGTGTTTGTCATTTCTTTTATGTGCGCGTACATGTGAGAAGGATAAAAGAAGAGAAGGTAAGCCGCCTCGGTGTAGTAATAAGATCTGTTTGTGTAACTGTCTTCACACTGTTAGAATGTGTCTGCACAGGCAGCTAGCAGACGGAAAACACAATGACCCCTCATAGCTGTACTAATACGTGCAGTACCACGTCTTAGTAAGCATGTAGAAAGGTGAAAATACATTTCTGTACATTTCTTCTTCTACTCAGGCTTTTGTTGGTGTTGTCCTCTGGCTTTTCATCAGCTGTTAGCTTCATCATGCTAGCTTCCTAGTGTTAACCTATGAATAAAAAAAGTACACCCAGTTTCCCGAATCTAAGTAGATCATGCATTTGTGATGATATCTAACAGAGCATTAGAAAGTATTAAACTGCATTCAGTGTTTTTGGCCCTGCAGAAATCAACAGTGTAGTTATAATATATTATAAGTATAGTAGTAAAAACTGCCTGAGGACATTGTCAGTACTGTTATTACAGACTCTCATTTCAAAATGATTTTTAACTCATTCATTATTATTTATCCATTCATTTTTTTCTTTCATTCATTTTGCTGCTGCTTATGCAGCTCAAAGTTTAATGATTAATCACTTTTATTGTTAGGATTAAATCAGGAAGTAACAAATATAATAAATGTGAATAGAAATGTAATAATTGGCATCGAGTTGCGTTCTGTGTGTTATTAGAAATGTTCGGCTTGCTTCAGCACAGCTCCACAGTGCAGCACCCATGTGATAATTATTGTTAGTCAGTATATCTTTGTATATTAGTGTCTATGTTAGTAGCGCAGGTGAAGCTGCAATAACGTATATGAAACAGTGGGAATAAAACTGTAATTATTTGATAACAAACAGTTAACAGCATTATCTTTACAGTGACAACTTTTTTGTAGTTTCATTTTCTCACTGACAAATAATCTATTTAGACAATCATTGACAAAGTATTGAACAACATTGGAAAGCGTCAGCTCTGACCGTCTTTTTTGCACAGAAGGACAATTGTGGATTTTGTCCCCTGTCATTTAAATTGGAATCACATTAGCAATACACCTTTTCATGGCCAACGCACTGACACATTGACAAAATGTGAGCCTGGCATTTAATGTAAAAACCACCATGCATGCTCTTTTTATTTCTAAAATACATCAAAGGTCATATTTGTCAAATTTCCCAGAGCAACAGAAGTACTGTAAATGTGTGTTTTACTGTAATGAACTCATTCTTTTAGGATGAAACTCAAAGAAGTCAACCGCACAGCCATTCAGAGCTGGAGTCCTGCACAGCACCACCCCATCTACTTGGCAACAGGTATGAGCATGCAGCGAGCACCAGCACAGGCGTCCTGATGCTGCTGAAAGACACTGGTGTTTTCTCAGGGAATTATGTCTTCAAGCATAGATGAGTCACGTATCCCACTTGTTTCCCTTCCAAGGATTTTGTCTCCATCTGATGGTGTATAGCATAATATAGCAGATATATCAGGTGTAAAGCAGTTAGTACTCAGGGAGATATGCAACTAATCTTTCGACAGTGTTCATATTAGTAAAATATATTGACAGCGAGACTCTCATGATTATTTGACTGATCTTTAGAGCTTTGTACGAAAGGTTTCGGTGCTTTCTATGCGCAGGAACATCAGCCCAGCAGCTGGATGCCTCCTTCAGCACCAATGCCTCCCTGGAGTTTTTCGAGCTGGACTTGGCTGACTCGTCCCTGGACATGAAGTCATGTGGAAGCTTCTCTTCCCCTCACAGGTGCAACAAGCTCCTCGCCACAGTCGTGTTGTTTATCCATTCCATTTTGCTGTGCATGACATGGATGCATGTGCAATCCGCAGGTATCATAAATTGGTATGGGGTCCATATGGAATGGATGACCAAGACCGCCCCTCCGGTGTCCTTATCGCAGGAGGAGAGAACGGTAACGTCATCCTCTACGACCCTGCAAAGATCATGGCTGGGGAGAGCAACGTCATTATCGCAGAGAGCGACAAGCACACGGGGCCAGTGAGAGCTCTCGACGTCAACCCATTTCAAGTATGATCTATTTAACTACCCTGTCGCTAACAGTGTGTTTAAAAAGTCAGCAGACATGGACTCGTTTAGCAATGTGTCTTTTTTCTGCAGACGAATCTGGTTGCATCAGGTGGGAATGAGTCAGAAATCTATATCTGGGACATGAATAGCTTCGGCTCTCCGATGACACCAGGACCTAAGACGCAGGTATTTCTAAAGTTGTATTTATTGAATTATACCTTCTGTTATGATTCATGATGTGCTTTTGTCAATCTACTGATAAAAGTTAACAGCTCTGGGTCAGCTCAGCGTTTAAATACCACAGTTAGCAGCAGAGATTACAGTGTAATCATACAGGACACAGTCATTAATAGATAGTTAATAAAAATGTATGCTTCTGTCTGAAAGCCCCTGGAGGACATCAGCTGTGTGTCATGGAACAGGCAGGTGCAACACATCCTGGCCTCTGCCAGCCCGAGTGGCCGAGCTTCAGTGTGGGACCTCCGCAAGAACGACCTCATCATTAAAGTCAGCGACCACAGCAACAGAGTGCGTTCTCTTTTACTTTACTTTACTTTACTTTACTTTGCTTGGCAGACGCTTTTATCCAAAGCGACTTACAGGGAGCTAGC
>JAUMTR010000004.1:1662204-1682900 GCA_032270685.1 Microctenopoma stevenorrisi | reverse complement strand
GCTTCAGTGTGGGACCTCCGCAAGAACGACCTCATCATTAAAGTCAGCGACCACAGCAACAGAGTGCGTTCTCTTTTCTTCGTGACGCTTCAACTAAAGCGTCAGACTTTCACCGTGCTTCTGTTTTGTCTGTTTAACCTTCATAAAGTCGAATTTGATGGTTGTGTGTTTGCTTTTAGATGCACTGCTCTGGTTTGGCCTGGAACCCGGAAGTGGCCACTCAGTTGGTGTTGGCTTCGGAGGACGATCGGATGCCGGTCATCCAGATGTGGGACTTACGCTTTGCTACCTCTCCTCTCAAGATTTTAGAGAATCACACACGGTAAATGTTGGCTTTTTATCAATCAGATGTGAGGCTGGTAATGTCATCCAAATAAGGATGTGTCACTCCGAGTGACTCGCATTTCCAACTGTGAGGCTCATTAAGTGGAAACTGTTTTACATACAGGGGTATCCTTTCAATCGCCTGGAGCTTGGCTGATCCCGAGTTGCTGCTGAGCTGCGGGAAGGACAGTAGGATTCTATGCTGGAATCCAAACACAGCAGAGGTAAACCTACGCAATGTACAAGAGTCATTGACCTCATCAGTGTAGATTAGACTGATGGAAGTTGTCTCTGTCCCCTCATGCTAATGAAGCGTCTTCTTGAATCAGGTGTTGTATGAGCTGCCCACCAGCAGTCATTGGTGCTTCGACATCCAGTGGTGCCCCAGGAACCCCGCGGTGCTGTCGGCCGCAGGCTTCGACGGGCACATCGACATCTACTCCATCATGGGAGGCAGCAGCCATGCGCAGAGCCGGAGACAGGCCGACCAGGTGGGAGAAACTCGAAGGAGCAGAGCCTAAATGATTATTGAAGAACAGAAAACCAACTAATTGTTCTGTTGGGTTTTTTTTTGCAGATCAGCAACTCCTTTGGGAACATGGATCCTTTTGGAACAGGACAAACGCTGCCTCCACTGCAGCTACCCCAGACTGCTGCCCCTCCAGCTACAGTAAACCCCCTGAAGAAACCACCCAAGTGGATCCGCAGACCTGTAGGAGCCTCGTTCGCTGTGAGTTTCTGTATCCCCCATGACATTAAGACCTGGGTTTCTCTGTCTTAGCATGTAAAGCACTGACGTTTGTTTGGTTTTTGTTTGCTCCTAGTTTGGAGGAAAGTTGGTATCTTTGGAGAACACACAGCCGAACCCTCAGCAGCCCACTTTACACGTGGTACACATCAGCCAGGTTGTTACAGAAACTGACTTTTTGAAGCGCTCTGATCAGCTGCAGGCAACTCTGAGCGCGGGCAGCTTCGTGGATTTCTGCCAGGAAAAGATCACTGCAGCTGACAACGAGTTTGAAAAGACTATTTGGTCTTTCCTCAAGGTGTGAAATTCAGAAAGAATTCAGAAGATTTCAGATTTCTATTCATAATACAGTTCTTCAGCTTGGTTGTGTCGCTGTTTTCAGGCTAATTTTGAAGGTGATATCTGCAGCAAGTACCTGGAACTTCTGGGGTACAACAAAGAAGAGTTGGCCTTAAAAGTGAGATTTACTTTTCTATTTATGCAGTTTCTATATGTTTTTATGTATTTCCTGATTAATTAAATGTGACTAAATGTTGTTTTTGTTATCAGATTTCAGCAGCGCTTGAGGAAAAGCCTGTTTATCCTCCCAAGGTAAGTTTGGATGAAGCAAAAATGTTTTGGAAAGTCGTCTGTTCACACAGCAGATCAATAACACTGTCATTAATGTTCAGTAAACATGAATGTAGAGTCAGGAAATGCTTAGCTTAGCTTAGCTTAGCATAAAAACTGGAAACAGGGGAGGAAACAGAATACGTCACTGGCACATTTAATGCTCACTAATTATTTATTTAAATAATAAATAATATGTTGCTGTGATCTCTCTAACTTTTGTGACCAAAGCCTTACTTCTGGTTTGTATGACACTGCAAACAAAGGGAAATCGAATGGACCCATATGAGCTAAGCTAGTTTCCCCATGTTTCCAGTGTTTATGCTAAGCTAAGCTAACTGGCTGGTGACTGTAGCTTCATCACATCTGCTGGGCTATCAGTCTTTTCCCAGCTAGTTTGAAGGACGACATCTCCTGCTTTTCTTAGCAGCCACTAATATTTCAGATTTTCATTAGATTGCAGAAAATAGTGATTGTGCAAATAATAGGACATGCACTCATAGATTTATTGTGTTATTTGAAAAAGAAAATGAGGGTAAAAGGGGTTGGATGAGTTTGTTAGGTAGTTGAGATGCTTCCAGGTTTCCCATTATCACACTCTGTTAACCTCCAATTGTTCGTGCTTACATTCATTTACTGACAGTACAACAGAACGGATTCTCTAAGTTTGCAATGAGGAAATGTTGCAAGTGAATATGAAGCCTTGTTGTCTCACTTCACTTTTTCAAAAGAGTGTTGATTGAAGTTTCCACATTTGAACTGACAACTTTTTAATCCACCCACTTCTTGAAAGTGCCCTCCAGACTTAAGTCCTGTTAGTTCTCTTCATTTCGTCCTGGTATTTAGTCCAAAGAGCTGCTCCTGGGCTGTCATTACTCACAAAATCACCTTCCATCAACAGTCCCATCCCTAGCTCACCGGGCAGAGAAGGGATGCCAGCACACGAGCAGTGTAAACACGACCATACAATGTGAACTTGGTGTTTTGGTGTGTTGCTCATGATCCCTGAATCCTTATCCCCGTTACACAGGTGGATGTACCTGCCCTAGTTGTCGCGCCGCCTGCTGTTGACTTCGCCCTCATGCCACCTGCTGAAACTCCAGAGGCTGCGTTCGACATGATTGCTGCTGCAAACCTTCAGCCAGCAGCCACACTCGAGCTGGACTCCGCTCCAGAACCAGACACAGAGGAGCCAGCAGCAGCAGAAGACCCAGAGGACACACCTAGCAGTGATCCAGAAGCAAGTATTCTCCCACTGGAGGGGGCGGAGGATGAGGAGATCCAATTGGACGAGGTAAAACTTTATTTCTGCACATTTTGTGTATTGGTCAAATGCTTCTCGGTTCACATGAACCGTTGTCTTTTGTTATGTGAACAATGTGGTTTCAATCTATGCTCTGACCCCAGTTAAATCCCTTAAACACCACTGAATGTTTCATCAGATGCGTGCAGTGTTGAGGCACCACACAATGATATATCTATCTATCTATCTATCTATATATATAGATAGATAGATAGATAGATAGATAGATAGATGGATTTTGATTATTATATGTCTCAGGATGTCGTGAGCATGTACAGACCGGGCCCATCGCTGTACCTACACTGAAAGCACCTGAACTAGTCAAATAAGATCTGAGTTTATTTGTTGAAGAGCATGACAAGATGTTTCTCTGGGGTTTTAGGAGGCAGAAGCACCAGAGGACAATGATCTCAGTCCTGCTGAGACCTCAGCCCCAGCCGAGGAGCTCATTAGTGCCCCGGCTCCAGCTCCAACCCCTGCAGGAGGAGTCAGCCTCAGCATCAGTCAGGGTACGAGTTAAATCCAACGATCGCATCGTGATCGAGATGGTGAAGATGGTTATTTCTGAACCTACCTTCTAAAGTACCATCTGTTCTTCTCTCCTGTAAGATGTAGACGGGCTGATTACACAGGCTCTGCTCACTGGAGACTTCGAGGGAGCCGTTGAGCTTTGTCTCCATGACAACCGGATGGCGGACAGCATCATCCTGGCCACCGCCGGAGGGGCCGAACTCCTAGAGAAAACCCAGAAGAAGTATTTTAGCAAAACACACAGCAAGATAACAAAGGTTGGTAACAAACAGGAGATGGTTTACTCTGAGGTATTCTAATTTATTGTGTTTATTTTTAAGTGATAAGTGTTTGTGTCCTGCAGCTGATCAGTGCAGTGGTGATGAAGGACTGGAATGACATCCTGAAGACCTGTGATCTGCAGAACTGGAAGGAGGCTCTGGCTGCCGTCATGACCTACGCACAGCCCGAGGAGTTCTCCACCCTCTGTGGTTGGTTTGCTTGCACACGTGATACCTGAGGGTCTTGTTTCTTTGGGTCGGGGTTTCATCCCTTTGTTCTTTCTGTGTTAGACCTTCTCGGAGGCAGACTGGAAGCAGCAGACGAGGCTCAACTTCAGGCCCAGGCGTGTCTGTGTTACATCTGTGCCGGCAACGTGGAGAAACTCGTGTGTTGTTGGACCAAAGCGCAGGACGGACACTGTCCTCTGTCTCTGCAGGTGTGTTCAGACAGTGACTCCAGCTGTGTCTTTGTTAGTCTGCAGGACCTATTATTATATTTTACTTTACTACAAAAGCATAATCATCACATAGTCATACGTAGACTATCTATACGCACGTCATAGTTGGTTGGTTCACTGAACTAGAGCAAGTAGCTGCTCAGCGCGCGCATTTAGCCATTAAAGACAATCAAAGACGGTTTCTTTTAATGCATCTCGTATATTTCACTCTTTTTAACGCGCTGTGTTTCCATCGCTCAGGACCTGGTGGAGAAGGTGGTGGTGCTGCGACGGGCCGTAGAGCAGACTCAGCGCTCCGGTCCTGCTGCTATTGGCGTCCTGCTGGCTGGTAGGATGAGTCAGTATGCCGACCTGCTGGCCTCCCAGGGCAGTCTCTCCACTGCGCTTACCTACCTCCCTGACAACACCAACCAGGTATGTACAGCTGTTCTCACCGGAACCCAGAACCCTGAGCTCATGCGGCAGTGGTGCCGCCTCGATGTTCTAAATACGTAAACTAAATACGTCATCGTGTGTGATGTTGGCTTTAGTGCAACAGTCTCGAAGCGTGAACTTGAATCCGTCTCCCTCATATCTCACCTCTGTGCAGGTTTCCATACAGCAGCTTCGTGACCGTCTAATCCGGGCTCTGGGGCAGCAGCCGGCGACTCCTACAGCTCCAGTACAACCCCGGAGAGCTCTGCCTCAACACGGTTCGGCCCTTCCCCGGCATCAGTTTACTCCGGTCCAGCCTGTCCTGAGACCTCCAGCACACATGCCTGCCTCTGACCCAGCGCAGCAGCAGTATTACCAGCCGGTATGTTCCACGTTTTCCCTTTCAGAAAACACAGTTAATGTGGGTTTGTTTGAATGATGACTGCAGACTCTTAATGAGAGCAAAGAGGTTTATACGTTGACTTCTTCCTATTATCTGAGCCCTGCCCCCTCCCCCTGCTGTGGCCTTCATCCGTGTGTGTCTCTGTGTGCTTCAGGTGAGGGCAGCCACTACTGTCACCTCCTGGAGTAACCAGACCCCCACAGCCCTCCCTAATGTCCCTCCTCCACACGTAGGCAACGCCTCAGACCAGCAGGTACATACACCTCTACACACGCCTTACCCCATCGACACCCTGCTTACCCGCTTCCTCTGTCTCGCGTGATACATTCAGTGAATCCCGTGTTCCTACTCCAGCTAACGCGGGACTCCTGCCCCCACTTTTTGCAACACCGTGCATCGTGTTTAGAGTCGGAGAACCTGACACTAACCTTCTGTCATGTGTTTTTAGCAGGCGGAGCCTTCAAACCCCATGTACGGCTTGCCAGCGTCCGGCACAGCTGCTGCACCTCCAGCCTCATCCACTCCTGCGTACATGTACTCCCATCAGTACCAGCGTAAGTGTTTTCCCAGCTCTGCCACGGAACCCAAAGAGTTATCTGTGTTGTATCACCATCAGTAGCAGTCATTACTTTAACACTGAAGAACACGTAACATCCCGATCGTTGTGTGGTTTTACAGAACTTATGAGAATCAACACATTGTCTTCAGAGTTAAAATAAAGCACCAACACATATTTAAAACACGTTAAAGCTTCTATCTAAGCTTAACTGACTCTTATGAGCCAGAGGAGAAGTCTAATTACTGATACGTTTCCCATCTCTTCCTCTAAACACTGGCAAACATTTCCTTATGTAAATGTTTGACTGTTCCCCGTGTCTTTGCCTGGAACCTGAGCGTGAAGCATGTTTGTTATCACACGTCTGTCCTGTTGCATGATGCCGTTATTTCTCACTAACAGCATCTGTTGTTTCCTGTGTGACTCCCAGCCTACCCCCAGGTCAGCCAGTACCCACCTGGAGCTGGGGGCGTGCCCATCTATCAGCCTCTTCAGTACCCCTCCTCTGCCGCTCCTCCTCCTCACCCTGCAGAGCCCTCCTCTCCTCTTCACCCTGCTGGCTTTCTCTCTCAGTTCACACAGTTTGTTCCGTCCCCTCCTGTCTATCCTGGACAACCTCCCATCAGCCAGTGCCCCTCCTCTTCTCCTCTTTTCTTTCCGACCTCCTCCTCCTCCTCTTTTGCTGCTCCTCCATCCTCCGGAGAGTCTTTCCAGCATGGCGGGCCAGGATCTCCTGTGTCGTACATGCCTCTTCCTCCGCCGGGCGGAGTTTCAGGTACACAGCTCGATCCAGAGCTGACGCCAGCCTCTCAAAGCAGAGGTCCGCAGGGCTCTAATCATCCTCACTGTGACTGTCCTGCTCACAAACTCACTCAGCCTGTGTGTTTACACACAAAACTACTACTCAGTACTGTTCAGTGCAGCCGTGTCTCAAACCTGCTGCCTGAGCTACACTCAGTTAATGACTGTAGCTCACTAATGATTCACTAATGACTTAAATTATCTATTATTTATCTAAAATGTGAGCGAATAATAAATAATCATAACACAGGGGAAACATTTGCACCAATAAAAGCACATTGTTTTAATATTGTGTTAATATACTGTAAATTAATGTAAAACAAAATAAATATGAATAATAATAATATAAAAATAAAGAAATATGAATAAATAAAATTAATTATTAAAAAGTTGTTTAGCAAGGTGACTGAGAGAAATTAATCACATTTTAAATCAACTTTTTACTACTAATAATAATAATTTGTCACATTGATCTTTTTTCTACTTTGAGATAATTTAGACAAAATTGTTTATATATATAAAATAATTATAGTGTAAATCAAAAAAAGGTGTCACGGCAGATTGTAGCATCAGTGCAGTTTTATTTTATTTCAATACAACATATATTTAGAAAGTCAGAAAACTTTGGAAAACTCAGGCTTCTCTGGAAGAAATGATTTTTTTCTGGTTGATTTTGAGTTGATTGTCTGAATCAATGTATTTTACTGTGTGAGAAATGTGCCTCTAAGATGAAGATGAATTTAATTATTACATGAAACCTAATCAAGGGAAAACTTGGACTGCTTTAATTATCATGATTATCTGGAACACTTTAATCCTCTGTTCAGTATTTATAAGCAGTATAATGAACACAGCATAACTGGTTTATTAATGTTGGTGAACGCCTCCTTAGGCCTCTGTAAACTTGTTGGATCACAACATAGTAAAGTAGTTGTAATACTATAAAATATGACTGCTTATAAATCCCGAATAGAGCGACTTCAACTAAAAATCAAACTTGACTCCAGCGCTTTATCCTGCAGGTCCTCAGAACGGCTGGAACGACCCTCCAGCTCTGAGCAGGGCACCAAAGAAGAAGGTGAGTGCGCTGCCTGGACGTGTAACTGTGCTCTGACTGACACAGATTTTAACCCCAGATCTATGATTAATCAGCAGGTTCCAGAGAACTACACCCCTCCTGCTCCCATCACTGCCCCCATCATGGCTCCGCTGGGCACTGACCCTCAGGCCCACATGATGCCTTCTGTGGTCCAGGGGCCGCACGGAGCCCAGGTTCCATACTCAGGCATGCAGCAGCAGCAGCTCGCGTCTACGCCCATGAACCCTGCAATGCCCAAGACCAGTATGGAAGGAGCACCAGGAGCCCCCACCGGGGACGTCATACAGGTGCACAGGACGAACACATGAGACACATTCAGGTTCCTGCTGTAGAAAGAGAGAAACATTTTAGAAACTTGAAGGTGGATAACTCGACGCACTGTTGATAGTTATTGTCTTTCCTATCGTAGCTCTTAGAGCTTTTTACTGCTCCGCGTGTCAACTTTTCCTTAAATGATGTTACGCGACATCGTCATCATCCGCACTGTCCCTGAATGCAGCATCTGATTCATCTTTGCACAGTGTTACTTTCTTTGCCTCGCAGTGATAAATCCTTCGCGGTGAGCTTCCAGTTCTGTGGAATCCTGTCTCGTTTTTAACAACGAGGAGGAGAATAAAATGATGCCGTTTGCTGTAGGACTTGCGTAGTATTTTATTTAATATAAGGAAAGTATCAAGTCAAAGTTTCAACCCTTCCAGCCTCTGCAGTCCATCGCAGCTGAGAAGATCCTGAAGAAGCTGATCCCCGACGAGCACCTGGTCCTGAAGACCACATTTGAGGGGCTCATCCAGAAGTGCTTGGCTGTCGCCACCGACCCTGTGAGTGAATCCAACTGGGCTAAAATCTTTCACAGTGAATCACCAGCTATGTTAACATATGATGTTGTACTCGCTGCCACAGCAAACGAAGAGGAAGCTCGACGACGCCAACAAACGTCTGGAGGCGCTCTACGACAAACTCCGCGAGCAGACGGTGAGTGCGGCGCTCACAGATTTCTTTGTTAGTCACTTTGCATCATTTAGATCTCATTTAGCGCCTGTTTGTTCTCTCCAGCTTTCTCCCGCCATCGTCGGAGGTCTACACAACATAGCCAGGACTATAGAGTCCCGATCCTACATGGAGGGGCTCAACATCCACACCCACATAGTCAGTAACAGCAACTTCAGCGAGACGTCAGCGTTTATGCCCGTGCTCAAGGTGGTGCTGACGCAGGCCAACAAACTCGGAGTCTGATCAGACGGAAGTGAAAGCTCCCTGCTCTCGAGTCTTCAGCTGGAGGACACTGCTGGTCACTTATTTTCTCGGGAAGATGATGAAGAATTGTGAGATGTATGAAATTTCTGTTAAATTCTTCTTTGTGCCATTTGTGTTCTCTGACAAAACTCAAGCCTCGCTATCAGTCGCACTCGGCGCTGGACCCTGCGCGCGGCAGATAAAGTCTGTCCACAACTTACACTAAACATTAGTTCTTGATTCAGACATTTATCCGTATGAATGTTTGAATGAAGCAAAATTGAACTGAATTCTCCAAACTGACAAACAAAAGAGAGAGAATGAAACGTATAATGTTCAGCACATTGGAAGCAGAAACTGGAAAAATTAAATTTATAGACAGTGCGAAGGACTGAAAACAGAGAAGCAGGAGATTCAGGGATTTTAGCGGCATTTCTGTCTACTTGTGTTTGAAATGATCAAAATAAATGTAGTCAGTTTAAAGAATGAAGCCTTTTTATGAATTGGATGTCAGTAGCAGACAGTTGTCTTTGCAGCGCAGCATGCTTTTTGCTCACAATTGCGCAACCATTTAGGAAACGTTAGCTTAATATTTGTGCACTACAACAATGATCAGATAACGTATAATCCACAAATGTCCTCTTCAAATGCAAATTGTGCTTTTTTTTTACATGTGAATGCATCACTTTCTTTTTGTAACTGAACATGTGTTTCTGCTCTTTTCGGACTTTCCCTTCACACATGTTGGACCAGGACGTAGTCTGTGTTTCGGTTACATCAGTGCGAAGCAGAACAATCCCATTGGTTTTATTTCTCAGTGTAATTTTGAGCTGGACCTTTTTTTTTTTTTAAGAGAGACTGTGCTCTTATGGAGAATTGAAAGTATGCATGCCGAAACAAAATCCCTTTAAAGTAATTATCAGCTCACTAATCAGACCTCAGAAGGAAACTTGGTTTTGATTCCCCCATGATGAGGGCTGTAGTCTAGTGGTCAACGTCACTTCATGTTGTTAATAAACGAAAACAAGCATTTGACTACATGCAATATTTTCAATAAATAGTATTTATTTACAACACAATGACTCGATCTCTGTTACTGTATATTTAACTATCACACCTGTGGTTCTTTTTGTATTGTGTTAGGGTTGGGGGGGGCACTTTAATATGGTGCTAAACTGGTCCCGTAGCTATATTTTTTAAACAAAAAGCTGATATTTGACACTGAAACCTCCTGTAGTGGTCGTGAAACCTGAAGAAAATAACAACACAGACACGTGGAGCAGGCTGTGAGAGCTCATGGGCCATAGGACTGACGGGTCCTGGTCAAACATGGCTCCAACCTCCTAAGACACGAACTCTTTTATGGCATGCATTTTTAATTTGCTTTACTTTATCCAAAGCGACTTACAAGGAGCTAGCACTGGCTCAAGGACACACCTGGTAGGGGATGGACTAGGAGTCAGATGGGGTTTCGAACCTGCAACCTTCTGGATCCCAGTCTGACAGTTAACCCATTTCTCTTTCTCTTTGCTATTTGGGCTAATTGTGACCTGATGAATGTAAAAACAAGTAACCATCTTTTTACCTGATGTAGTTTCTGGGGAAAATTATGTCAACATAAGAAATCATTTGTTTCAGATGAGAACAGATTAACGATGTGCAAAACTCAACATTTGTCTTGAGAACACAAACTAAATGACGCATTTGAAGTGCTGCTAACAGTTGCTGGAGGGTGTATGTCTCTAACAAAGTAGAAACAGTAAAAGAATAACGGGACATAACGGGATACCCGTTGTTTGGTGCTTTTATTTTGAAGGACAGACAGGAAGCACCCGTACCAGCTGATGCCAGATAAACCTGCAGCGTCCCGCGGAGGTGTCGTTACCTGGAGGTGTTAAAGAGCTTCTGCACCCGCAGCACAGACACCCACAGGTATGTTCAGTCCTTAGAGGGCTTCAGCTGCTGTCCTGGCAGCTTTAGTCAAAGCAAGGAGCCGTTTCTGAGCTTAACTCAATCCATTCGTTTACGGTTTACGAATCGTATTTTATGGACTGATGGTTTCTGGTCTGATGTCAGTTTTGTCAGATAAAACATCCCCACAGAGAAAGAGAGAGAGAGAGAGATCTCCTGAAACTAGGCATAAGTATCACACGGATTATTAGCTAAGAGATGCTAAATAGCAGCAAATGCTAAGAGGCCCTTTGTAAATGAGATGTCTAGAAGATAAGTGGTCAAACAGCCCATTAGAGAGGAAGGGTCCTGATCCAGCACAGACATGTGTAAGAGCACCAATAAGCTCACTGAACACAGCATATGAATTATTTATCTGAAGCATCCTGCGTATTACATATTTATATCCCTCCTCTTCTTCTGCACAGTCAGGAGGAGACATGATGTGCACCTTCAGCTCGTGGGCTCTTCTGCCTCCCGTCTACTCCGTGTGCACAGCTGCAGGACTGTGGCTGGTGTAAGTTCTGTTGATTACGGGGCACGTTGGAACTGATTTGTGATGCATCTGTGCAGAGGAGTGTCTGACGTGTTTTAACAGGTACTTTGTGGCTGTTGAGGACGGGAGGATTGAACCTCTGACCTCACAGAACAGGTAGGAATCAAATCAATCATTCGCACAGCAAAATCGTTTTTTTATCTGTTGTCATTTTTTAAAATGTCTTTTTAGGGGAAGTAACGGATCTTCATATCCTCCGTTTATCAGGCACGTACCCGTCATTTCCGTACAACGATGTAAGCTTGATGTAGTTGTAGTTGTTGATGGAGAGCAGCAAATACACGTGCTTTTCGCTCTTCTCTCAGCATTGCAGGAAACTTTCCACCGGCCAGCTGCGTGTTCAGCGAGGTCATGAACCTGGCAGCGTTTGTGGGTAACAGCAGTGATGTACCAGTCGTTTTTCTCCCTCTCTGACACGACCCCACAGACGCTGACGCCTTCCGTTGGGTCTCTCTCCGTTTCAGGCTTCATTATCGCCATCCTCAGATACTTTCAGCTCAAACACAGAATAGACAAACCGTTTTTGAACGTCAGCAGCCTGGTTGCCTTCTCTGTGGGCTGCCTCGGAATGACACTCGTGGGAAACTTCCAGGTAACGCTGGACACGCGCTTCGTTTAGGTGTCTTTTATTCGTGTCTTCATGCTGGTTTGTGGTTTTAGTTGTTCGCTCAGGAGAGGATTCACAACCTGGGCACCTCCATGACGTTCGGCCTGGGAACAGTGTTCTGCTGGGTGCAGTCCTACATCACCCTGAAAGTTAACCTGAGGAATGAGGGGTTGAGGGTCGCCGTCCTTCGTTTCCTGTTGTCTGGATGCGTCACCGTCTGTATGATGCTCTGTATCCTTTCTTTGTCCATGGGGGTTTCTCTGCTCTCTCTTGGCTGCCAGCTTCTCGTATCATCTACTGTAATCCTTAACTCGCCTGGCACAGACCCCCTCCTGTTGTCTCAGAACATCACCGTGCCCGCAGCTCGATGCCAGTGGGCACTGGTCACGTTCTTCCTCGTCTTCCTCGGCACTTTTGCCATTGAGTTCCGTCACTGTTGTTTCGATGTAACGTGCAAAGAAAGCTCTGGGCGTCCCGTCGGCACATCAGAAACTTTGTTTGAACTGTCCAGGTCGCAGTCGAACCAGCTGTAAGGATGTTTCAGTACAGAAGGGTTAAAGATCCTCAGGTCCAACAAAACAAAACATGCTGTGAGTGGCTCTAATGCCAGACAGTTACAGGTTGTTACCCCTGCAAATATGCATGTTTGCATTTTTTTTACCCGCAAGCTTTTAGAGCTTTTTAAAAAATATTTTAAATGCAAGTTTGCACAGCATGAAATCAGTTTATTATATTATTAAAATTAATAATTTTTAATGATTAGTTAAAAACCAATACTATTTTTGAATTTTGTTTATTTGTTTTATTACAGAAAGAAATATGTGTTTACCATAATTTATATCCTTTCCCTGTGGAAAATTCTGACATCACCTCTTTCTGGACCTTCTGGGGTCCTGTAGATCCCACTCATTTTGCTGCTGCCACAGATTTACAATTATCTTGTGAAAATGAATTGTTTATGTTGTGTTCTTTAATGTATATTGTTTACTTTTCCGTTTTATTACCTAAATCGTTCTGGTCAGTAATGAAAGCTTTGTAGAAGTTTTCTTTCACTTCTGCATATGTTTGGCGCCAGCAGTTCTGTGTATGTGACTGACATAGCTCTGCAGATGCATATTAGCGTTAACGTTTCTAAGTGCAAATTCTGTTACTTTTATAAATAGAGGTGTCAGATGTGCAGGACAGAGCAGAAGACGATCTCTGGTTTGTTTCATTGTCTTTTGCAGGAACGGATAAATTGTGTAAAACAGTTGTCAGTATGTCATCAATAAAATGTTCTGTTGAAAAATGTGTCGGAGAAACTATTCAGAAACCGGAACATTAGTTTGGACACAATGAGCTGCTGTATATCTTTTATCCACAGTAGCATAAATCATAATTTCTAAAGGAACAGTTTAGTCTTTTTTAAAGGAGAATTTCTATAGCTTGCATATTTTAAATACCTTTGCTGAAAACTACTGAAAATGGAACAAACATGTATTTACCATACTCACGTCTCAAGAAGTTAGATAATAGTTGGTTGATTAACAGAAAATAATAGCAGCTATTTTGTTAACTAGGGGTCAGGGTTATAAATATATATATAACAAAATATATGATATATAAAATATGTATCATATATTTTGTCATGAATTGCACCACATTCATCACAAACACTGTATTTGTACTTTATTGCCACTGGGAAACTGTAAAAACTGTGAAAATGTGTTTAATCTTAGCTACTGGGTTCTGCCTACAGTGGGGCAGAAACAGGCTTGTGAAACAGGCTTGTGTTGCCCCAGCGGCGCCCCCTACTGCACCGGAGGCTGAACGGACGCGTCCCAACATGTGTTGGGTTGAGTAGGTCGCTGCTACTTCGGTGCGCTCTGTGTTTGTTTAGCTCCAGCTGCGGGGTGATGGCCGGAACAACCAGCTAGTGACGAACAACCTGTCAGGTGTTACACTTGTTTTCACTGATAGCACATTTGCTAAGGTTTTCCCACCACCAGTCCGGGTCAAGCTACAGAGAACCAGCGCTGCCTGGTTTTAACGCTGTGCTGCTGCTAATCAAGCTAACGTGAGCTAATTTAACTAAACCCATAGAAAATGGCTACTGTTTCAATTCCTGCTTGTACCACCGCACTCTTGTTGGATATTGAGGGCACCACTACGCCAATCACGTTTGTAAAGGTAAGTTAAAACCTGTAAAGCTGCTGTTTTTTTGCGTTATCTAATGTATTAGCATCTTTAGCCATTTAGCTAGCGTTCCAACGGTCATGCTAACAGCTGTCACCGGGCAGCAGCCACTTAAATCTGTTCACGGTGTTTCTTCTTTCACCGCCTCTATATATAGTATATACCAGTATATATTTTATATAGCTCTCTTTCTTCATTTATTGGTTTTAATTTCGTTACCAGTTAATGAAAACTTATTTGTCAAATTATTCAGTGTAAAAAAACATATTTGTAACAATGCTGCGTTCACGTCAAATTGGAGAAGTCGCAATTATGTGTTTTACCCCTGGAGGAGCTGTTCTACATGGTCCTTCTTATTTGTTAAAATGATATTAACATTCGCAGAACCAGAAGTGTCAGAAGTACTAAGTACTCCAGTAAAAATGCAATTAAACAAAGTATTTTATTTAGAAATAGTTATTTCAGTGCATTACTCCGAATCAGCTACTGATTAAAAAGATTTAAAATGTAAAAGTTGCTTTTTAGAAAGGGGTTATTATCAGGCCCACGGGGCAACAAACTGTCAAGTCACACACAGCGACATCAGTTAGTCTTTGGAGCACAGTTGAACAAAAGACGCCAGTAAAATGCAGGAACCCCCATGAAATTAGATTTGTCCCTTTTTTTTCATTTCAAAATAAGAGGATAAGGTAATGAATCAAACTGTGTTTATGGAAGGAGAGAACTGGATCAATACAGCACATAACATGTTGACCTGGATTAAGTCAGCCAGACATTAAGAGGCTTGTGCACAAACAGTCAGGTGGTGAAACAAGTACGGCTGAATAAGGAACTGCAGAGAATATTTTGTTAATAAATGTGATTAGTGTTATTTTTTTTTATTCCACCTTATCCTTTTCAGGATGTTTTATTTCCGTATATCAAAGAACATCTTGAGGATTACCTGTCCAATCATTGGGAAGAAGACGAGTGTAAGCAAGATGTTCACCTCCTAAAGAAACAGGTATAATGTGCAACTCCACCTTTACCACACTTCTCTACCAGGCTCCAGACTAATTCCTCTGCTGTAGAAGATCCAGGACCAAACATTTCGCTTTATTTATTGCCGTGATGCGAACACATTTTTTATTTGAGTGTTGAAGCTAATGTGGGTTCAGCTGCTGGTTTGGCCAGAGATGAGTTTTCATGCAGGTCACAGTTTGCTGTTGGAACAGCAGAACCACTCAGCCCACCCTGGTTGGTCAGAGGCGTTAGAGTGATGCATCTTACCTCTAATCTGATTAACATTATTTAGCAGCATGTAACCTGAGGAGCAACCTGCTGATTTTTCTTCTACAACAGTGATAACAGTTTTAGAACACACATTCACATCAGTGGATGCATCTTTGCATGTTGAGCTTGTGCAGCTGGTTGCAGTCTGGAGCCCAGTACTGTATATATACTATCAAGTATATATACTATTATGAAATGTAATCATTTAGTTTCCTAGGGAGACGGTTATGTTGCATAAATTGTTGTCCAAACACGTTAAACACATCACAGCACACTGGTGATGTTTTGCCAAATGCTGTGGTGCTCTTTAACAAACAAGCCCGTCTGCTGTGACAGATAGAGGAAGATATGAAACAGAACCGCTCGTGTCCTGTCCACGCCGTGGACCAGACGGTGCACACGGATGAGGAGAAGGCCATTAGGGAAGTGGTGGATAATGTGCTGTGGCAGATGGCAGCAGACAGGAAGTCCACAGCACTGAAACAGCTGCAAGGTCACATGTGGAGGGCGGCCTACGCTTCTGGGAGAATCAAAGGCGAGTAAGTACACTGATCGGCGTTCAAACATGTAACAGACAATAAATGATGTGAGCTTGAACAATCAACCTCATGTCAGATTCATTTCTGAAGGTGTGACGATTCTGGGGGGACGTTAACACGAACTGTAACCTTCATAACCTAATTAAATAATTATGAAATGATGATGTTGGTCTTGTTGCAAACAGAATCTACCAGGATGTGAGTCCATCCATCAAACGGTGGAGAGAACAGGGACTTAAAGTCTACATTTACTCTTCTGGAAGTGTGGAGGCACAGAAACTGCTGTTTGGATATTCTGTTGAAGGAGACGTTTTAGATGTAAGTATCAACACTGTCTGATCATATGTTTGACATTTCAGTTCAAACACAGCGACGCTGATGCGAATTTCACGTCACTGGGCCTCGTGCTAGAATGTTCTCGTTTGTCTGTTTGACTCGTTTAACAGGTCTGAACCATGCGAATGTTGTCTGGGCCTAAGGGCAGATTCAAAGCGCTTGTTACAGAGCAACTGGTTCCTGCATGAGGCCCATTGGTTTCATTTACTCGTCTTTCTGTCTGATATCCGTGTTGTGTTTTTGATCTGTGCAGTTATTCGACGGTCACTTTGACACCACAATAGGTGCTAAAGTAGAAGCAAAAAGCTACGAGAGAATCGCAGAGAGGATTGGCTGTCAACCAGAGGAGGTCACGTTCATGACAGACGTCACACGAGGTGAACCGGTTTGATGACGATGAAAGTATTGTGCAGTTATGGTGTGTGTTGGGCGTGTACTCACTTTGTCTGGTTTTGGACTTGTCCTGGCAGAGGCGAAGGCAGCTGAAGAAGCTGGGCTGAACGTGGTGGTGGTCGTCAGGCCCGGGAACATGGAGCTGACAGACGAGGAGCGGACCCACTATAACCTCATTTCATCCTTCAGCCAACTTGAACTGACGGGACGAGCTTAGCACAGCGAGGAGGAACAGAGCGAGTCTCTGACCTCATCGTGAGCTTTTCCCTCACCCCCCCCCTGTTTTGTTTGGTCCACGGTTCTGCTGGGACTACGGTTAGCCACCTGTGCAGATAACTAGGTCTCAGCCTCTTACATGAGAAGCTGTAGATAAAAGGTGCTGCACGTAACACGAGGCGACTTTACCCTCTTTTTGGATGAACCACATTTGATTGTCCTTCACTACTAACCCAGACTTTCCAACTGTGTGTGTGTGTGACTTGTATTTGTCGTTGTGTTGTGTACATTTTCTCTTGTTTCACTCCCTCCACACATTAGTGTGTGTGTGTGTGCAGCTGTGTGAAGTTTTATCTGGTCATGTTTTAGAAAGTAGATCTGCTCAGCAGAGCTGCTGCTGACAGAAAGTTTTCCTGTCAAACTCGAATGTCTTAAATGAACCCCCCCCCAGGTGTTTGGTGTCTATTTAAATGTGCCATGCTTCATGTCCAGGCGTCCTGTGGAAAGTTAACTGAAACTTGCCAAACTGATGATTTCTGTGTGAAACGTTTTGGAGCAAAACTACTTCCAATAAAACGCCTCATTTCACACAAAATCTTTTCTGCTTCCTCAGTCTGTGACTAAAATACTGGAGATTTCTGTTAAAGGGTAAATTCACTCAAATCCTAAAGCGTATACCTTCCTAGTGGTTTCTAGAAAAACTATGTGAACCGTATGGAAATGCACAACTTTCTGTATTATCTGTTCATAAATGTGTTTAAGATAATAACACACAAACAGTCTTACGGCCTTTACTGAGCACATCCATCCAAACATCTCAGAGCTGGAGGTGTGCTCCAGCTCATTTCAGCTTCTGTGGAGAAGCCACTGTCCCGACTCTTTACACTACTCACTTTTCAATCATTTTTAAAAGTTACAAAACTAATCTGAAATCATACAGATTATTTAATGTGGCATTTAAAACACACTTTCAATAAAAAAAGAAACAGCTGTGCACACTATGCACACACAGTGACCCTGTTGCTGATGGACCCTGTTACTGTGACACCCCTAAAGTGTTTGCTCAGACCTGAACGCCTCAGAGACGCTTCCCGATGTGCTGACGGGGCGTCTATGGTTTTCCGTGCACTGGACGTGGAAGCGGTAGTGACGGAACTCGGTGGCGAACGAGCAGATGAAGGCGAGGAAGAACATGACCAGCACCCACTGACATCGAGCTGCGTGCATGTGGAGACCCTTAGACATCAGAGAGAAGTCTGCACCGGGTGAGTTAGGGTTGAAACGTTCGGTGGATTAAACAAACAGAAGTTTCTGACCATCACTATACATCAAAACCACAATACGAACCGCCTCTCCTCCCGCTCACCCCATTCCCTTTGGTATGAGTGCCTCAATTTGGCTCTATAAAAATAACATTTAAATGAAATTTTAACTGAATGGAATCAAGTGCAAATGTTGGTTAGTAGTATAAACGTAATCTGACCCTTAACAGCCATGTTCAGGTCTCTACACAGATGTTCAGTGTGGTTTATGTCTCTGAGCCGTAGCTCCTGTCGAACCGTCCTACAGCAGAGAAACCGTTTCATGTCCTTTCTCTCATCTGTGCTGTGGGGGGGGCTCACTCCCGGTCCTCGAGAGCTACTATACTGATTGTTTCCAACCATCCCAGCATTTACAGCTTCTGATTGGCTGCACACACCTGAACCAGGTAACCAGGTAATGATTAGAGGGTGGGGCCGGGAGAGCTGGACAACAATCGGGATAGTAGCTCTCGAGGACCGGGAGTGAGCACCGCTGCTAGATGAAGCCAACAGCTGGATGAGAGATGAATCGTGTATAAAAGTTACACCTGTAGTCTCACTAAGAGTTCTGAGGAAACAGACGTTCCCTTCTGAACGTGTCCACGAGTGTGTTAAGCCGTCGGTAAAAGGATACAGAGTACTACACAGACCGTGATGAACCCAGACAACAGGAAACGAGCTACGGCCGCCGGCCTCCCCTCGTTCATCAGGTTAACGCTCAGGGTGACGTAGGACTGCACCCAGCAGAATAACGTTCCCAGTCCAAACGTCAGACACGCGCCCACATTGTGAATCGTCTCCTGAGCGAAGAACTGACACCAAAGTAAAACAAAGATCAAGTCTGTGGAACGGACTTTGCAGCTGCACACCCACCGCTTGAATGTCCTGTTGATGCTGGGAGTTACCTGGAAGTTTCCAACCAGCGTCATTCCAAAGCAGGCGACAGAGAAAAGCACCAGGCTGACGACGTTCAGCCACGGTTTGTTGATTCTGGGTCTCAGCTGCAGGTATCTGAGGACCACGATAACCAAGCCTGAAACGCAGAAAAAGCCGGTGAACACTCGGTCCAGTCGAGTGAGAGCAAAGGTCAAAGGGCAGTGTTACTGTGACCTCACAGATCCTGACGTGTCTTTGCATGAAAACTGGAATTTGACTGGTTGTTCTTGTTATTTTAATTGTAATAAAAGACACAGATGCTGCTTTGAGTCGGACTTGAGTCCCTCCGCTGCTGAAAATAGTCCCTGACAGGTTTACCCCCGTTTTCTCTGGATTTGTTATCAGTAGTTAACAGTTAACAATAGTTAACAATATAGAATCACCAGCCTTATATCCTAAACGACTGTCATTACCCCCGAACGCCGACAGGTTCATGACCTCGCTGAAGACGCAGCTGGCTGGGGGCGAGTTTCCCGCCATGCTGTGGAGGAGAAGAGAGGCTGCTGCAGACTCAACATGCTTTTATTGGTAAAGGGAAATGACACGTGCTGTGTTTACCTGATATACGGATAAAGGGATCCGCGGCCTTTCCTGAAAACAGATTTTAAGTGAGACTGTTTTAAAGACATGTGAATTTGGAATCCGGATATTGATTTGGATCTCACCTGTACTGCGAACCCAGCGGTGTGATCTTCTCATCCCCGACAGCTATGAAGTATCTGTACAAATGTAAAGTAAAAAGAAAAGTCAAACCAGCTGGTGTGGGAACAGGAAGTGTTACTAACAGGGAGTCTGAGGATGCTAATGATATGTAAACGGACCCTTTGCAACTGTGGTTTCACTTCTTCTTGTTAGTTTTTTTTCTGTTAATGTCTATATGTAGACATTTTGCTTCTTTTTACAGTCATGTTACACACAGTCATATTAAAGCTATAGTGCTGTTGTATTTGTGTCTATGTGTATTTAACATACGTCGTCTCAGTTCAGTGCGAATGTGGAATATAAAGAAGAGATAAAGCAAAATCAAATATTTGCACGATTTGCATTCGCGTCCAGTAAATATCTGTTCAGTGATCAACAGAACTTACACCAGCCACAGTCCTGCAGCTGTGCACAGCGAGTAGATGGGAGGCAGAAGAGCCCACGGGCTGAAGGTGCACATCTCGTCTCCTCTGACCGTGAGAAGAAAATGAAGAAGAAGCAGTGTTGGTGCATATGACACATATTAAAGTCTCTGATATGTAGGCTGTGTAAAGTACCTGATGAGATGGTAAATAGATTTAGTAAAGACTGATCATGTATCAACGTATTACTGGATAATAATATCTAAAATATCTATAATCCATGGATGATTTACAGATGAGTTATAAGCCATTACTTAAGGACTGATCAAATTACAACAGGTCGATTAGAATCACCTCACACCTTTATTTCCTCCTGTCCACAAATCCAGGAAACATACAGACTGTGCTGGATCCTGAACACACTGCTGGTTATTCTCTGGCTTCTTCAGCTGGAGGACACGTTAAAACCACAGAAGACTGTCGGCAACAGGAGATTTGGTGATGGCTGAAAACAGGCTACTTCTCATTCATGAAAGCCGGTGTCGTGCCATAAATCGATTGGCTGCAAAAAAGTGATTAGTGCCTCCATCCTCTCTCTGACAGACATTTTCT
>JAUMTR010000004.1:1649920-1662104 GCA_032270685.1 Microctenopoma stevenorrisi | reverse complement strand
TTATTGAGTTAGAAGCTCCCGCAGACGCAGACGGAAATCACTTTTTGGCAGCCGATCGATTTATGGCACGACACCGGACATACCTGTCCGTCAGGTGTGGCTGGGAACTCCTCTCAAATCCCCTCAAACTCCTCTCAAATCCCCTCAATCGCTTTTCATTTCCTGAATTAAAACTCTGATAAATGAAGGTCGCGCTGGTAAAGTCGGCAACATCCCTTCAGCACCGATAAAACTCAGATTACACACCAACTAAAAAAAAACAAGTTTGACTCAAAGACACCACTTCCTGTTTAGGCGTCTGTACTTCAAAATAAAAGCAAATTCATAGAACTGTAATAAAAGTCAATTCACGACATGTGGAAATATTTATATTATTATACGAAAGGAACAAAGATCTTGTGTAGTGGGAACACTGGGAAGTACCTGATGCCTTCCATCCTGCTCTTTATGGCTGTTGTGAAGCATGACAGTGGCCCAGCTCCACCACCATCCCCACCTCTCTGCAACAGCCTCCATACATACTATCCAGCTCTAGCACATACAATAGTTTTCCCTCTCTGAGCGGCTTGTTCAGTCTGAGAGAGCGACAGTCCTCCAATACATAATTAAAGGTCCTCCAGTGACTATAACACATTCTCAGAAGTCTTGCTTTGGGGAATTATTTGATCAGCCCTGACCCCTATTATAAAAATACCGATATTAACTAATGTTAATGGAGGTCCAATGTGAAAATAAGTAAAGTATTAATATTGATGTAGATGTTTTCAGGCACCTTTCTGTGTAATACAGTAGCATAACAAAAAGTAGTTCCATGGATGGCCGACAGAGGGCGAACACACGGCATTGCTACGCTTAGTTTGCCGCGAATTTAAACAGTAGAAGAAGAAGCTCCTGCGATGAAAACAAATCGACTATAAAAACATCACAGCTGAAACTGTAGAAACTCTAACCCTAACACCGTCTTTTGCGATATTGAAGAACATTTTAAGTAATTCATATTAGCATTAGCACAACTCGATTCACTTACACACGCCATAGCTAGCTCGTTTGAAGTACCGCTAATAGTTTAGCTAACGAGATAGGAACATCAAAATATTAGCTAACAGCTAACTTAGCTCCACCGGGGAATTCTGTCGTAGCTTGACTTTCTGTTCAACTTTAGTTAAAGAGTGAATACTTCTCAAAAGTCAAAACATGTCGGAAGATTACGAATTCAGCGATGACCCGTCCATGATGAGAATGGAGGAGGATGGAGAGGCCAACAGTGATGACCCGATGTCAGCGGTTGGGGACTGTGGCCTGATGGGGGGCGAGGCCGAGGGATCGAGGATTGACGCCAGTAAAAACGAGGAGGATGAAGGGTACGTGTGCTGTGCATTTAATAAGAATCAGCTCACAAATCCATAATTATTCACATATTAACTAATGTCATTGACACACTATACCTTAACACGTGTATATCCATACTGCTGCAACAGGAAGATGTTTGTAGGTGGACTCAGCTGGGATACGACCAAGAAAGACCTGAAAGATTACTTCTCCAAGTTCGGCGAGGTCGTAGACTGTACATTAAAGCTGGACCCCTTGACTGGTCGTTCGAGGGGGTTTGGCTTTGTGCTCTTCAAAGATCCAGAGAGTGTTGAAAAGGTACTGTCCTGTTTTCAAAAATCAACCTTTGGTCTCCTCTGTTTACTGTCCAGCACATGGATTCTGAGGTACTTGGTACTTACAAGCATCTTGGCGAAATTTCCTTAAGTCCTCTGTGAATTTTCTTTGTCAGGCTCAGTGTTCTTTTTCTCAGTTGTCCTTTTAAATAATCCTACAGTCAGTATATGATATTAAACCGCGATCACCTGCTGGAAACCCCTTGTTCTTCCTGCCTCTGACGTTGATCAGTTGATATGAAAATAGTTGAATGATGCACTGATTATCAGAGTATCCTGAGTATTAGGCTCAGATATTCTGAAATGTAAGCTGAGGAGACGTCATGATTATATATGATTACATATATGAATAGTTAAAGCACTTTTTCACATAATGGTTTGTTATTCAATTGTTTCTGAAGGTTGCCACACAGAAAGAACATAAACTCAATGGGAAGGTCATTGACCCAAAAAAAGCCAAAGCCATGAAGAGCAAGGAGCCCGTGAAGAAGATCTTTGTCGGGGGTCTCTCTCCAGATACTCCTGAGGAGAAAGTCAGAGAGTACTTTGGTGCCTTCGGGGAGGTACGTTTATGTTACCAACCTAACTGTTCTTCCCTTTATAGACACAGAATTAAATGAATGAATGCATATTATTTTAGACTTTTGTTGATATCACCAGCTAGAGTCCATTGAACTTCCCATGGAGAACAAAACAAACAAGAGGAGAGGCTTCTGCTTCATCACGTTCATAGAGGAAGAGCCAGTTAAGAGGATAATGGAGAAAAAGTACCACAATATTGGACTAAGCAAGGTTAAGAATTTAGTTTTGAAATGACATTAACGATTGGATTGACCTATAATATGGTGACGTGTACAACAAATGTGCACCTTGGTTTGTTTAGTGTGAAATAAAGGTGGCGATGTCTAAAGAACAATACCAGCAGCAGCAGTACTGGGGAGGCAGAGGCGGATACTCCTCCAGGTCACGAGGACGAGGTGGTGGTAAGTGCTTCCTGCTCACATTTCACACTCCGAATGAACATGACTACTGTCAGACAGAACTTAAAATTAAACATGAAATATTTACACGTGATGACGGTTATTTTAAGAGAGAGAGCATCAGAGGTGCTTTTACGTAAAAGTCAAGCCCGTAGCCTCAGGAGCTCAGACGTTGCTTTGTCTCCACTACACACGGTCAGATTAATGCAGAGAAATAAAGTCAACATTTAATTTTAGGTAATAATTAATGTAATAATAGAGTAATACATAGTCTGAAGCAGGTTTGGGTTTTGAATGTTGATCCAAATCTAAAGTCTCGTCCCGGACTTGTAACGATTCTCTTATCAAGCTTTTTGTGTTGTTGTTAAAACAGTGCAGAAAAGCAAAGTGTAAATGACTGAATGAAGTTATATTTTAACTTAAAACACAAGGTTTTCTTTAACTTCTGTTTGTTTGCAGGTCCCAATCAAAATTGGAACCAGGGTTATGGAAACTATTGGAATCAAGGATATGGGAATTATGGTTACAGTAATCAAGGGTATGGAGGATATGGTGGCTATGATTACTCTGGTTACAACAACTATTATGGATATGGTGACTACAACAGTGAGTAAACCTGTGTGTAACGCAGCCTGATGAGCTTCACCTCCATGTCAGCTGTTATTTCCTTGATCTCCCGCCGACTCTTTAAACCAAATTTTGTGCGACACTCGTAGATCAGTCTGGCGGATACGGCAAGTCGCCACGACGTGGTGGCCACATCAACAGTTACAAGCCGTATTAACGGGGGAAACCCTCACCTCCAAGTAGGTATGTAACAGCAGAAATGCACACTCGCCCACTGTAAACTTAAAGTAGCATTATTGAATTTGCTGTTTGGTATTTTCTTCTTATAAATTTCCCTCATGTGCTTTACAGTAGTGGTAACATAGAGGCTACACTCTTGTGGCGATTATTTAACAGCCGGCCTTCTGCTGCCTCTTTTGCACCTTCTTTTTTTTTTTTCTTTTAAACTGTAAAGTTAACAGGTAAAGTACTGCTACTACAGTAAATGGATGCCAAAGTTAAGGATGTGCAAGGAAACAGAAAAGCAAGTATGTTGTCTCCTAACTCTGACATACCTTGTTTGTACCTGCCAGCGGAGCTTCCTTGCAGGCCATGAGCTGACTCCCAGATACTCTCAGGGCCCGCTCAATGCGGACCGGGTACGAGAAGCATACGCTCTCGAATGCTGCCATTTGGTATGGTCTTACAACATCCTGTATCAGCATTTCTAAAACTAAACAATATGGGACTCGTCCAGCTTTGTCATCTTTCTTTCCATTTTAATTTGTTTGCAACTGTTTGTAATGTAAAACGTAAAATATACACATGTAATTGTCATTTTTTACAGGCCCTTACTCCCCCACAAGTAATGATTATTTAAAGATTAACTATTTGCTTTTCAAAGGATATGTACAGCATTCTCTGGACTTTCCAGTTCCTATTGTTAATACGTGCATTCCCATCTTTATCTAAAATGCTTGTTTCTTTATTTAGCTCTTGTAGCCAGTAGTCCATGAGCTAAAACCTGGTTCGTATTTGGACTCTACTGTGTTGGGGGATAAAGTGCTTTTACATTGTGTAAATGTATTCTTCTGTTTTTTGTTAGTGACAGCGATGGAAAAGACTTCCTCTTTTATTAATTTTCCTGTAACGAGTTTTTCTCTTAGAAGCTTTTAAAAACCAGAAGTGTCAAAGTGTCACTACATTTCCAGTAATTTGCATGTAATGCTTTATTTAACGTGTATTTTTGACCAATCAAAGGTTTCTTCCGTTTAGTATTTTGGCTTTCTCAGGATTTCTAGCTTATGGACTAACTTTTTTAACTGTAAAATGTAAAAATATTGTTCTCAGTTTGTTTTTTCTTTTAACATTGGACATTATAAACACGGGGGCTTCCTATTCTTTTTTTGTGATTTTACCAGCGTTCGTTCATTTCGAGCTGATTTGTTGTTGTTTGTTTTCCACAGGTTTCAGAGTGATGAAAGTCTGATGTGTGCAGGTGGAGCATTGACCAGAGAGAGGATCCAGCAAAGAGCACTTAGCTGATTGTAAAAGAACATAAACTAAAAGAAAGAAAAAGGCCTGAAGAGCACTATGACCTACACTACATTTCCTCTATAATTACCAGAGTATTTGTTGTTATCTTAAAAGCTTTGAATTTGGATGTTTTGCATCATTTTGATTGCTGCAAAGTTTTAGCAGCTTTCTCTTATTGTTCCTTTGTATTTAATGTTCTCAAATGCTAATTGTGAATCGCTTGAGTTACTCCATAACTAAAATGTTAGATTGGTTGGAGCAGGTCAGACGTACATATATACAGTAGTGCAGTAGCAGAGAAACGTTGTTACGATTTATTATTTATCATATCATATAATACATTGGTTATTTGACATAAACATACATTACATATATATATATATATATATATATATAAACACAGTGTATTGGACAATAAGAAATGCGTCTGAATAAAAAACAAAGACTTCTTTGCATTTGTCGTGATTTGAAATATTAGGATTTCGTCACATTTTAATGGAGTGTTAGAAAACTTCCTGCACTTTTAACTTCAGAGTAATAATAAGTCTCCAGATGCTGCAGAATCACACAAGCTTTGAATTTACACGTTTTTTGATCATGATCTACTGAACATCCCTGTACGAGCTGAAACCAGCAAACGAATGCTCAGAAACTCTTCATCGCTGTCGGCCCTCAGCTGGCAAGAAACGATTCATATAACCTTGGTGGCGAAGAGAATGATGAGGATGAGGATGATCAGCACAACGACACCAATTATAAGCATCATTTTAATGTTTTTCCACCAGTACTTCCTGGCGACCCGTGTGGACGTTCTTTGGAACGAGTCAGCCTGAAAAAAAACACAAACCGAGGAAGTAGGTGTGAGAAGCATCGTTCTGCTCAGAGGGGAGCCCCGTTCTGTGTCCCACACTGGGCACACGCTTTTATCCAAAGCTAGCGCTGGGTGTCCGGCTCAAGGACACACCTGGTAGGACTAGGACTCCGACAGGGTTTTAAACTAGCGAGCATGCAGGTCACCAGGTGTTTTTCACTAAGAGTCTCATTCTGAGTCTGTCTCGCTGGTTGATGCTGATGCATCAGTGCTTCAGCAGCTGTCGTAGCTGCTTCTGACCACTGATTGATTTAGTGGTGGCTGTTTGTCTAACGCTGGATCCCTGCTGCTTTTTTAAAAGAGTTGAGGATTCAGTAAATCAATAGCGTTTAAGTAACTTTTCACACGAGGCCTCGTTCATGAGAAGTTGAATTTGTAACCAGCAGGATGAAACATACTCACAGATGCCTGCAGGTCATCGGTCTTCCCGATCAGGTCGTCTAACCTGTCCCCCCTCTCCAGCACTTTGTTGATGTTGTCTTTCAGAATGACTTTGACCTCGTTGACTTGTCCTTGAACCTGGTCCAGTTTGGCAGACGAGCCGGTGGCCGGCTGCTGAGAGTTCGGCTCATCCTGTGACAAATGGGAGGAAAGAATGATCCCGTGGTTGTGGGTGTGAACGCTGCAGGACGGATGAACCTGAGCATGAGGTCAAATTAAAAACGCTGTTGATGTCACGGACGCATCGGTCTGGGGCCTCGGACATTAAGGTTTCTGTTCAGGTTTTTACGTTTGATTCGTGCAGTGAAACTAAACAAACTTGATTTCTGAGAATTTCCTTCAAAAAAAATCCACATTAATTTTAATATTTCTATTCACAAGCGAATGCAAATGTTGGAGCAACACAGCAGTGGAACTAAACGTGAAAGTTTTATTTGTCCTGTGCATGGCAGACAAACATCCAAAGGTGAAAAATACGACAAAGAAAGACAAAGATCAAAACTTTCCTACTAAATATTACCTTTAAAACCTACTGAATGTTTGAGGGTAGAAGCGCTAACTGTACAGAACTGTGGGGGTTAACTTTCTGACTATTTATATGAGGAAATGAAACTATAATTGATTGGAAAATAATTTAACTAAACTATCATTTTTTTCATGCAACTTCACTATTGCAAAATTGTCTGCGTGGCAAAAAAAAGCAAATGAAACGTGATACAAATAAAACAATACGGCAGTAAATACAAGTAGAGCTGGAAGGTAACAGGATACAGAACCATTAAAAAAAATCAGGAAATGGCTCCTCGGCTCCTCAACGTGGAGATTTTCTGCTTTTCCATTTGTGTATTTCATACTTTTGAGTTTTTTGCTCATTGACTCGTTGGATGAACAAACACTGAAAACGAGTCACTTCCACACGAGCAGAAACAACAGCAGCAGCAGCAGCAGCAGCTGGTAAAGGTGGAGATGATTCTAACCACACCTGAGTCACACACACACACAGTAGCTACAGCTGTCAGATAAATCATTATAATCATTTCATACCGTCTAGTCTGCCAACCAAATGTAGGAGCAACAGTACTTTTATTGACCGGACCTGACTTCCTGCAGCCGTGTTTACAGGAAAAAGCACTCAGCAGTTCACTGAGGCCTGTATGACTGTCACATGAAAACCTCAGGTACTGTCGTTACAAAGTGCAGCAGAGCAGACGCTCAGAGAGGAATCTAACATGTCACGTTTTAAACAGTGTTTTAAAAAGCACTCACCATAGTTAATCAGTCTCCACCAGCACAACAGCTCAGCTTCATGCAAAAACACCCAAATCCTCCATAAACTGGTGTCCAGGCCTGTTAACGCGGCGCCCCGGGCTTCCTGTGGCTGTGTGAGTCATACAGTGAGAGCTGAGCAAACGTCTGCTGGAGGCTGCTCCTCCTATGTTAAACATTAGCTACCTGTTGCCTCAGGCATAGTCTCGTTGGCCTAAACAGGAACGGGCATCACTGCTGCAGAGAACTAGATTCAGTCAGATGATGAACGCTGGTCTACTTTCATTTCCTGCTCTCTCTATTCACTGCTCTGCTCCTCGCTGGGTTTCACCGCACCAGTACAAGAACATCACCAACGCCACCTTGATTGGTTGGAGATAAGAAAGCGTTCTGAAACTGTCTAGAACTTGTCTGTTTGTCTCAGCTCTACAGCAGGTGATTTACATACCGTCAGCTGGGCAAAGGGCTCTGTGTGTTTTCAGCTGAGGATCATTTGCAAGGCAATAAAAGGCTGAAGTTGCTTCATTTCCTTATTCTGTGTTGTGCAGTGTGTTTCTTCAGCGTACTTCAGTTTGTTAAGTTGCAAAATCCACATTCATGCTGTTTTAAATCAGGATTTAGCTTCTTCTTTCAGTTTGAAGAATTATATTTAATCAAATCATATTTACCAAAGTAAAAGTGGAAATAGCATTAGCTGAAAAAGTAAATTCCCTTTTATCCTTCATCAGCAGAAGTGTACGTCGTGTGTCAGAGAAATGGACCCTGTCAGTGTCATATTATACTTTTATTATAACATTTAGATGATCTACCTATAAATAAAAATACTCATCATGCAGTTTGACACTTTCTCTCTTTTATCTGCTGCTTTTTTCAAGTACAATCAGACAGATCCAGTACAGTTGTAAAATAAATAGTTGTCTGACATTTGCCTAAGAATATGTAGTGGAACTAAGAAGTACTACAGAATAGAAATACTCCAAGTAGAAATTAAATTGCTTAGTATATTTAAAGTAGAGGTAATGATTTTTAAGCACAGTGACTGTACTTTAACAACTGGTTCCAGTAGATTTTGATGCCTGTGACTTCACCCAACCATAATAATAAACTATTATCTTTCCTGACTCATCTTTCATACATCTGACGGCTTTTCTACAGGTGAACCACCAACCTGTCTACAAATCCTAAATCACACAAGCACTTCTCAGTAAAACTATGAAGGAATGTGATATTTTGTGTGTAAATTTTACACTTGTAATGTCAAATATCCTCAAAACAATTTACTGAAGTATGGTTTGTCCACACAACATAGAAAAATGTGTATGTTTAGTGTATGTAATGTATTCTATAGAGTGGTGCCGTAATGCAGCAGCCGTCAACTGAGTCACGCTCAGATCCTCTTTATCAGGCAAGTGCCTTCTGAGCTGAGCGGTTGAAGTACAAGTATTTCCACAGGCTACAGTTATTGCTCTTCCTCTGTGTGATTTTTCTCCCCGCCCTGCTTTCTAGTGTTGATAATACAAAAACACCCTTTGGTTGTCATGTTGCAGTGCTTGTAGGGAAATAGTTAAGAGCGAAATCAAACCTGCAGGAGTCACTCGGCATGTTGTTAAAGTTGTGAAGCGAGAATAAAGCTGTATTTTTATTTTATTTATATTATTTATAAATAATATAAATATTGTTATAAAGATTAGAAATAACATAAATATTGTTATAAAGATTAGAAATAACATAAATATTGTTATAAATATTCAAATTTATTTTTATATTATTTTATTCTATTTTTATTATTATTTTTATTACACTGCAGATGAAAAAAGTTAAAACCATATAGCTCCTGAGATTAGCTTGTAAGTCGGGTCAGTGTGATATAAGCAGCTATATGAAATGCTAAATCCTTAATATGCTAATATGCTGCAGTATTTACCGTGTTCACCGCCACGTTTGCATGCTGATATTTGCTTATTAGCACAGAGTGTCATTGGTTTTGCAGCTATTTGGAGCTGAACTCTGCTTTAAAACGGTAAGTAATAAGTAATAATCTGGAACGCCTGCAGAAGATGCACGTTTTGAAGTTTGGATGAAGTTTCTACGACAATTAAAAATGAATTAAATAAAAAAATAAAATGATCATAAAAACAGAACATCAGTCCCTGCTCCCCTATTATTAAGTATATGTGAATTAATTTCAGTATTTAATAACTGAAATATGTATTTAATGTTTGTTATGTAGTTATTGTATTACGGCACTCTCCACCCTCCATATACCACTATCAAAGCCAACGGAGATGTCGTCACCTTCCGTTTACGTCCGCTCTGGTTTAAACATCCGTGTAGGAACAGCGACGCCTGCTGGCTGTTCCCTGCAGGTCCGCTGGATTCCTCCTCCAGCCCAAAGAGCTTTAAACACTTTACAGTGATTTGTTTTCACGCTTCTCGGACGAGAAGCTCCAGCTGTCGGAGTTAATTATTGCTTCGTATAATCAGTGTCGGCGAACATCACAGGAGAGTTTTCAGTTTTCAGCGCCAGGTGAAGTCGACGCTTTCTGCACCGACCCGGAGCTGAAGATGAACCCGAGCAGCGGAGCCCGCAGCGGGAAGACTTTCCTGTTCACGTCCGAGTCAGTCGGAGCGGGACACTCTGGTACCGTTCGCCCTGCGTTGGTGGTTTTAGGAAAACTAAGCTGATTATTCACTATTATTTAACCACTTCAGCACCACAGTGGGAGAAAACGTGGAGCTGCAGCTGTTTTAATAAGCAGTGAACTGTTGTTGTGGTTTCAGTAGTTTCACGCGGTGTGCGCGGGCGGGTGGTGAGAAAATGTGGCCCGAGAAACAACCCCCCCCCCCCGCCTCTCCTCTAAGGGGGGGGGGGGGGGTCTTTGATGTTGGCTCGTGCACCTTTATTCTTATTGTGCTAATTGTTTTGTGTGAGTCTTTTGTGTTTTTAATGTCTCTTTCTGGTAGTTTTTCATCACTTTGTTAGTTAAGTTATATATGATAAATTTGTCCAAATAATTATTAGGTGAAGCCCTGAAAAACTACCGAGTTATTCACAATTCAAAAGACTTTAATTTTCGTCAAAGCTGCTGTCTGTTCAAACAGAAAGAACCGTAACCAGAAAAGATTAAGACCAACACAAATACTATACAGATGCCCCGTCTACACTGTTGATAATCTGCATATTATAACAGCAGGTATTATTTTCTCTGTGACTTTGTGTTCACAGATAAAATGTGTGATCAAATCAGTGACGCTGTTCTTGACGCGTACCTGAGTCAGGATCCTGACTCTAAAGTGGCCTGTGGTAAGTTTTCTGCTTTAAACGTTAAATTACTCACCAGAGAAAATGTGAGTAGAATAAAAATGGTGCTATGTTTGCTCTAGTTTGCTCTAGCTCTAGTACTTGAGTATTTTCTTTTTTTTTCCACTTAAGGCTAAACACTCCATTGAAAATGGGAATACAGTAGGTGTCTGTGCGTGTTTGAATCTGAGGTCAAAGGTATTTTTGAAGACTAATAATTAAACAGTTAATTGTCGGAGGTGTCTGAGAGTGTTTGTCCTGCAGATCAAGGTTCAGCACTGAACTATCTCTTAACTGTGCCCTGAAACACCTGGATTCATAATTAAATGTTTTATTTCACATTTTAGAATTAATAAAACGACACACATGCAAACAAACACATTTCCTTCATTCAAAGCTGCTTCACACTCTATGAATACAGGACTAAGACTAGAATACTTTTCCCTTTTCTTTTTTGGGTTGTAAAACGTCTCGTTACAGAGTGTGTGGCGAAGACAGGGATGATTTTACTGGTTGGAGAAGTGACATCTAAAGCCATAGTGGATCTCCAGTCTGTGGTCCGAAACACTGTGATGAAAATTGGATACGACGACTCTTCAAAAGGTGCAGTAGGATGAAGTTTAATAGTTAATCATTTGGGAATAGTTCGTGTAGTCGTTGCTGAACTTTTACCTGTGTTGTGCAGGTTTTGATTATAAGACGTGTAACGTGCTGGTGGCTCTGGAGCCGCAGTGTGAGGAGATATCAGACTGTGTGTTTGAAGGCAGGGATCAGGAGGACATCGGTGCAGGAGACCAGGTCCAGTATTTAATGTTTCCCACTACATGCATGTAATGTGTAAACTAACCTGATGACGCCTGATCGAAAGGCCGAGCTTCTGTCTTCATCGGTCCTCACGTCTCTGCAGGGTCTGATGTTTGGCTACGCCACAGATGAGACCGAGGAGTGCATGCCCTTAACCATCCTTTTGGCTCACAAGCTCAACCACAGGATGAAGCAGCTGTCAGGAAATGGAGAGTGTCCTTGGATACTTCCAGACTCAAAATCGCAGGTGACCTACTTCACATTATTTCACTCACTCGCCCTTACTCTGCCGCGTTCCGTAGGCTGCTTCTGATGTTTAAAATGCTCTTTGTTTTCCTCTGGTCCATCCAACCTTCATTAACTCACTACCACGATGTAAGGCTTTGATGTTGACTTGGCTTCTCTGCAGGTCACGGTGGAGTATAAAGACAACATGGGAGCCACAGAGCCACTGCGTGTTCACACCGTCGTCATCTCAGTGCAACACAGCCCGGACATCAGCCTGGAGGAGATCAGACGCAACCTGATGGAGAAGGTGGTGAAGGTTGTCATTCCTGCCAAGTACCTGGATGACAAGACCGTCTACCATCTGCTGCCAAGTGGGAAATTTCTAATGGGGGGGCCACAGGTGAGAAACGACAGAGGGAAATTCAAGTCACAGAACCAGGCTCAGGTATCAAATCTACAGCAGCTTAACAAAGAGATGGTTCAGAGTCACCTGATCCATCTCTAACTATAAGCTTTATCAAAAAGGAAGGTTTTAAGGCTAATCTTA
>JAUMTR010000004.1:1621101-1644325 GCA_032270685.1 Microctenopoma stevenorrisi | reverse complement strand
CGGAGCGACACAGTTTTCTGACCGTGTTATACGGAGAGATGTCGGTGGACTAATTTGTGGACATAGGATATTTATTTGGATGTGGAAATAGTTTCTTCTTTTACGTTTTGTTTGCATGTTGTTGTAAATAAAGTATCGTTTCATCAAAGACGTGGATTCGTGTGGACTACCTGATAACGATTTAAGGACAACACGCGTCAACTTGCGTATTACACTCTGCTCCAAGATTTGGACCTTACAGTGTGTTTCTGTGTAATGTGCTTAAAGAAAACCAGTTTAATCTTCTGTCATCAGTCCGACGTGGTTCACCAGAGTGTGTATGAGCTGGTTCACATGGACGACGGAGAGATGTTTAAATGTCAGCTCCACTTTGCCCTCGATCCAAGTGAAACAGACTCCGATGCAGAATGTAAAGACTGAGAAACATCCTAAACATATGGTGGGATACAGAATAGAGAAGATAAATACTGTTTCTCTGCAGATGCTCAGTCCAGCAGTAAAACCTTGAGCAACTCTCGGAGATTACTGCCTCTCCACATCCCTCCAGAGAACTCCTCTTTCCTTGAGAGAAACTTCTGCTGTCGCCTCCGCTGCCTCGTGAACAACACCTCTGGATTCCTGGTAAAGTAAAAAAACAAACAAAACTTTATGCATCTGATCGACCAACTGACCACACGTTCACTTCTAAAGGTGAAAATGCCAGACGCAAGATGACATGAAAAGGTTCCTTAGCACAGTGGGAAGATATGTGTCAGGGGTTCGACTGAGGGGCAATCTAAAAGCAGGCCAAGGTCGAAAAGCAGAATAAACAATGACTCGCAGCCTTTCGAGTGATAGGCCAAAGGCAGACCTTAACCAGCCCTACCCCCAACCCTTAGGGTTAGAAACCAGGTCAGAGTCCTAAACAAGTTCTGATGTAACTGTGTCTCCTTCGCTGCAGGCTCTAAACTTCAAAGGGCGTCTGAAGTACCTGCATTCACAGGGAAATGACAGAGCTAGCGGGTACGTGGCTGCTCCTCGGCTCGCCTTGTTCGCCATCGCTACACCTGTGCAGCCTCCCTCAGTCATGGAGATCCGCACTAAGACCCTCCTCTTCCAGACTAAACACAGAATGGACTTTGCTCCCATGGGCATAGACGGCAGGTATGTCTCGTTCCCCCTGTACCACGAGCTTCGCTGGTATGTACTGTGATTCCAATCAAACAGTTTTTTCTCTGACAGTCTCTTCGTTTGTGCATTTTCCTCTTCTCAGGGGGAAGCTGGTTTTGGGTTACACAGAATCCGAGTTGGTCACGACAGGCTCCGGTTATCAGTTCGTGCATGCTGCTGACATGATGCACTGTGCTGACAACCACCTCAGGAGTGAGTCACTCTACAAGACAGAAACACGTTCTGCTTCTCAGCCCCGATATAAACCTGTTGTTTATATGCTCGTTTTGTTCTCAGTGATCAAGACCGGAGAGAGTGGCTGCACAATCTTCAGGCTGCTGACCAAAACAAGGCGGTGGTTGTGGGTTCAGGCCTCAGCCAGAATAGTCTTCAAGGACGGTAGACCAGACTTCATCATCTCCAGTCAGAGAGCTCTCACGTAAGCATCAGCGTCATTACGTTTCACTCGCGGTAGTTTTGTCTTTACAAACAACTGTAGTCCAGTTCTACAGCGAATCGTGCACTTAATATGTATGATTACCAAAGACCAAAACCTGTGGCAAACCTGTTGCTTTTTAATAATTCCTAATAGTTAACAGAAAACGGTTATGGGATTCATGTAGCTTTCAATGGTTCCAAGAAGGAGATAGAGATGCACTGGGAAAAGCAGGGTTTAGCTGCAAAAATGTATTTCAGTGTTTGGAACTCCTTGATGGTCCAACATTGTTCTGTTAGACGGTTCTGTTAGAGTTAATGGCGATGTCGTCACTCTCCTAAATCCTTTATGGTCTTCTGCACCCAGCTAACCACAAGATGTAGATTCAGTGGTTCTAACACCATCCTGGGCCTGATTTCCCTTCATGCCTTTGAGACACTGGGACTAGTGAAGTCTCATTACAGTAGTTTGTGTAAATATACAAACATGGCAATAATGAAAATGTGTGATTGTAATATGTCTTAAAACATTTTGATTTCATGTTTTATCAGTATTACCTGAAGCTGTTATTGTGCATGTGCTGAAACATTTTAAAACGGCTGCAAACCTGTTACTTTCTATAAATGGTCTGTTGCCTGTTTTTTCTGCAGAAACGAAGAAGGAGAGGAACATTTACTTCAGAGAAGACAACAGCTCCCCTTCAGCCTGGCCACCGGTGAAGGTGTCCTTTACGACATGTGTCCTGATGCCCTCACCACACCTGGTTCTCCTGGTTCTGGAGCAGCAGGCACTGCCGAGCCCACAACTGGGAAACCTCTGGACCCTGCCTCCCTCCTGGGGGCCCTTCTTCGACAGGACCATTCTGTTTATGCCCAGCCACAGGAACCCAGTCCCCAGCCCCAAATGGGGGATCCTAATTTTGAACCATCCCAGTCGTCCTTGGAAGAAGTCTTTCTGGATACCCGTGCTCTGCTCAGTGTACCGGGTCAGGTCCAGATTTCACAGGAGACCCACAAGTCAGAGGCCATGATTGAGTCATTAGAGCAAATTCTGGAAGATCTCCGGGATGGAGGTTTGGAGGAAGTTGAAGAGACCGAAGTGATGGACTGGGAGAACACAGTCGTGAGGTTGACTAAAGACAGGAAAGACGCATCGAGAGAACTTGATTACATCCAGGCTAATGATGTGTTCTCATATGTGGAGGAGGCTCTTCGGAGGGAGTCTGGTGGGTACGTGCAGGGTTTAGGGACAATCAGCAGTTTGTCCACTCAAGGACCATTTGTCCAGTCTGTGAATGATATGAAATCAAATGGTGTCGGTGATTCGACAGAACCGAAGGGTGTTTCTCACAGGTTCGTGGTGCACACACCCACACTCACTCACTGCTGCAACACACGTCAAGGACACGCCTCTTCTTTGTGGCCTACAAGCAGCAGCAATCATCTGTCTGGCAACCAGAACATTTCAACACAACCCAACATGCCACCTCAGTCTAGGCTTTTGTCTGCACAAATCACCAACAACAGTATGCTCAGCAATCACTCTGGTTTAGAATCAACGGACCCTGACTCACTCAAGACTTCTATTGGACCACAGCTGTGGGGCCCTTCAACGTGGCAACAACAACAGCAGCACCAGTTGCCCCAAAGTTGTCATTGTCACTCGCTCACACATTACTCACACACACCCACCCGAGTGAAGTCAACAGATCAGTCATTCCACCCAACAATTCAGCCTTTATCTAGCAGCTGCACGTATGAAAAAAAGGAGGGTCACGTGCCGAATGCTAACACTGTTTCTAGCAGACAGGCTGGGCCTCTCCTGGAACCTGCATGGTCCAGAGAACCTGCACATGTTGCTAGGACAACCACACATTCTCCACCCATTACAATGTCCCACCCTGGCATCCAGGGGATTACGCAGTCATCCAGCCCTGGCTCTCACATGGCCGCCTGTCCAGATGTGGCTAACATTACTTTGGATCTCCTGAGTGGAGAGCACGCTGGTCTGGGAACCACATCATCGGATTATGCTACTAGAAATAGGTCACCAATGTCGTCATTCTTGTGCTGGAACAGAGAAGCTCAGGTAAGATGAGAAACGAGGTTCAAGCTATTTTGAGGGTGTTTGGGGAAAGAAAAAATGGAATGTTCGTCCAACAATTGAGCCTGGCTCAGATTTCAGAGTCTGTTCCCAACGTTTTGTCTAGATGGTTATGATTTGTCTTGGACAGCCCATTGTGAAAGCCCTGGTCTCCTTCACAGCTGACCAGCAAACACGTTTGTGTATAAAGAGGAGACACTGCACATCAGTTTAAGTCCTGTTCATTTCTGCATAGAGGGTGTTAAGAGATCGGGGTACTTCGAATGGCATGATCTCCCCCATTTTAAGCATCAGCGCAAATGATAAGCAATTGTTGGAAACCATTTTCTTTCAGTTGGAGGGGTTTGTATATAGAGACTTAAATCTTAAGCAGCTAAAGGTTTCATTTTTAGAGTGATGATCTAATAAACAGTCCTTTTACACTTATCTTCCACAGATTCCCCTGAATGGCACCGTCCTTCCTGCTCAGAGCATCAACATTTCCCAAAATACGAGTCCATAGCTGCTGCCTAATGAGTCTTGGTTAAAATACCCACCAGATTTCTTTACACTTATTAAATGTGGTATATTCTGTAAAAATAAACCAGTGTGGTTCTCTGAGTGTCTTTCTGAGAGAATGAAGTGTGTTCCTGGGGTTTGCTTTACACATTAGACAAATCATCTCCACTACTTTGGTTTGTCTAAGAAAAGATTTTAACACATTTAATTAATTAATAATTTATCAACAGGAAAAACTAGGATGGCAACACATGTACTTAATGTCCGTGTCTATAAAATTTTCCTTTTCTAGTCCTTTTCCTTTTTTTTAGGCAAACCAGCAAACCTGTAACCTTACCCTAACCCTAGGAATGACTCATATATTTGTACAATGCTTTTGTCACCACAATCTGATTTGAAAAACAATCAATGGCTGAATTACAAAATCAGATACTGTTGGTAAAAAAAAATGTTGTCAGGGAGGATTTACTTATATTTTTAGCATTAACAATTGTGCAACTTGCCAGACAAACAGAATACTATAATCTATCATTTCTTTCATAATTTGCTTTCTGAAAAATGAGGTAAAAATTTATAGCTCAATTCAACTCTCTCGTGAACCAAAAATATAAATTTAACAGTGATATTAAGCTGTCCTTAACTAAACACATGAACTAAGCCGTATGACATACTGCTGACAGATCATTAGAAAAGATTGTTTACCGAAAAGTGTGGTGACACAGAACTCCTACGTGTTACCTTTTTAGAGTTACTTGCGTATTCTCTGGCAAAATTAAACTAAGTTGTGTGTTGAGTAAGCTTGCAAGACATCAAATGCACAAAATGCATTTGACATGCGTGACACTGCCTGACAACCCCTCCCTGCCATTGAAGAATGGAAGACGAGAATTTTTTGTGTCAAATCAAATCATCAAAAAAAATGTGTTTGTTATTACCACACATGGGAGCGTTTGTGTGAGGACAGAGTGTGATTGTATTCAAACTGGGTCATCGGAAGGCATCAGATATATGAACGGGTGTCAGGTTAAGCCCGGCTCCACTGTCCAACCAGTTACCTGTGGAGCGACTGTGGACATGGCAGCACATTTATTGTTTTTGTGCTAGTTTTCCTACTCCCATATCATTGCTGATAAGTGTTCCCAAAAGGCATTAAGTAATATCCAGCAACCTCCCTTCTCTGTCTGACCTTACACAGCATGCTCCTGTCAGTCAGCGTCTTTCCACCGGTGGGCAAAACTAAATCTTTGAATGGAGATAAAATCACAAAACAAATCTGCCTTCTCTTTCATATTTTTTTGTCAGAACTTCCCTGTAGCAAAACACAATCCTTTGGTTATAGAGTTACAGGCACTGGTATTATTGACAGCTTTGCTAAAATGACAATGAGTACAATTGTTTTTTTATTCTTTTAAATGAGATTTAAAACGGCAGCTTCATGTTGGCACCTTTGAGAGGCCGTAGGGACAAGGTTGCTTATAGACAACATTAGCATGCTAACATGTTAACGTATGAAAATGTAGCTTATACTGAGCAAAATAATCACAGTTGTCAGTATTATCATGGTAAAGTGAAGAAATTCTGAACATCTGGTACAAATTTTTTATCTCGCTATGATCTATGTTAATTGTAATGTTCCTCTCACATACGCCTTCCTGGCTGAACAACATGCAACGAGAGTGTAAATTATCATATGTTTCTATCAGTTGGAAAGTAGATAATTAAATGTGACAACTGTTGATGGTCCATGTGTATTTTTACATTATGTAAAACTGTGCAGACACAAAAAAATTTGAATTTAAAAGTTTTAAAAGTTATTTGCCAACTGCCATAAAATTTCACAACAATAGGTTTTTTGACTTTCTTACCAAACTACTGCAGCACAGATGTAGCTACTCTCAACGAGCTAACAGGTTAACAAGCTAATCGGCTAACAAGCGCTAAGTTAAATCGCGGTGTTAAACTGTGAGACTGTAATACTCACCACTGTTTACCACGATTTATAGGATCATAGGATTCCTATTTACATGCTTTATGTGTTACACTGGCACAATGTTCACTAACTTACTTTAGGTTCTTAGCATGCTAACATTAGCCAAGAAGCACAGAACCTGCCAATTATTTTATGTACAATTCAAGACAAAAAATGTTCAGAACTAATAAAATATTTTGTTGTTTAGAAAGTGTAAAATTCATCTTCATGTTGCCTGCTAATTTTTAAGTAGAAAAAACAAGTGCCACAGATCTAAAATAGACAGACCAACATATTTTTGTGTGTGTTTGATGCTTTCTGAGGAAATAATTGCCTCCAACATTTAATACCTTAAATGTCCATCTTCCTGTTTAGAATAGAGGAAAAACACGAATCACACCAGAACTTGCTTAAGAATTATTACATCTTTAAGTTTTTAATAAAGTAAATAATTAATGTCCCTGAAGTTTTACAATGACAAATGGTTCACACACTCTATAATCCTTGTTTATTTCTCTTCAAATGTAAGTTATTTGACAATGGAGACAGTTTCCCTCCACCTTCTTCCTCTGTGTTGTAGCTATCCAGTGTAGAATTGCTGACTGGAAATGAAGAGGTTAATACATCCTGGTGGCGTTATTAGATAACCATTGGTGTTGGGCTGAGAAGCCTATAAGTCTGGTAAAAAAAGAGCTATGTGTAAATGAGCATTCCTCTAATGGAATGTTAAACCAACCAAAACCTTTACTTTGGCGCCTTAAAACTTTGTAGGAGGACCAGATCTGAAATCCAAGCTGCATGTGAAGAAAAGGCTGAGTGATCTGTTTGAATAAAGAAACCCAATATCACAATCAACCAGACCTGATACGACATTCTCACGCAAGGACTCTGTTGTTTTATTAAGAACAAAAAGAACGACAGGAACGAGGCTCTGTGAGAAAAACAGAGCTGAAGGCAGTGGCACTAAAAACAAAAGACTGCTCTGAGAGTTGGTTCAGAAACGTTGAGCTGAGCAGTTTAGGTTTAGTTAACAAGAGACCAGAGATGACAAAAGGTCGACCAGGGAGGAAAAAATGGGGCAGCGATAGTGATCAACTTTCTAAGAACTTCCAGACATTTTGAGTCAGTAATTATATAAATATTGTCTGTAAGCAATTTGTAAAAGCAATTAAATAATTTTTTTGCAGAATTCTACAGAAAATATGAATAAAACTAATATTTGTTTTCTTTTATTATGACACAACAGGTTGTTGGTAATTAATAATCTGAGTCTAATGCAAACCAGTGGTGAAAAGTAACTATTTACCTTAAGTACAATTTTGAGACTGACTTGTAATTTAAGTTTGACACATTTCTTTAGTGCTGTAGTTGTATTTAAATCTGAGTGGGCAGGTAAAAAAAGAGGTCTATGAGAGGCAGAGGACTCTGAGTTTAGTGACTCACATATTCCACATTTTAAGATGTTCACATGAATTGATGCAGGGGCTGTTGCAGGTGCACCACCAGGAGGTGGAGCTGTTGTGTTGCACATTCATCCTGTTTATTTATACCTGACCAGATGATTGTCGGCTGCATCGATCGTAGCTTTAGTAGAGTTTAAGTTATGATTCGTTTTTATAGGTGGAGCTCTTTGTTTTATTTCCCTGTAGACTGTAGAACAAGACAGCCAGATGTGCTGAGCTGTGAAAGTGAGCGTTGTTTGCACGTTGAGCCCAGCAGCTGAGCTCATACTTGTCAGTGTTCATGGCATTACTCATGTTCCCTGCTCATGAAACGAGCTGCAGGGTGCTGGGAGCTCACGAGGTGATCAAACACCTGTGTCTGTGGCATAAAGGTCTCTCTGTGGTCAGTAAATAAAGATCATTTTATGTGATGCATGTTAGGTTCTGTTTAAAGTTGGCATGAGTGAAAAAAGACCGTGGACCTGCATATATCCATGGCCACCAGTGAATCTCTGTGATGGTGGCAGGAGGTCAAATCAACCATCAAGTAAAAATATTTCATGAAATTAACGGATCCAAGATGCTAATATTTTTATGGCATCAACATAATCATGAGCAGGGTCATTTATCCTGATATTCAGTGTGTGGTCGTCACTGTTTACAAACATAAGATAGCAGCATATTTTACCCCTCCATATGTGCCGTGGTCATTAACTCAACAACCAGTTGAGCAGCTTAGAAAGGGAGAGAAAAGTGTCTAACTTAGAAAACGACTCTTAGTTGTTTTATTTTATTATTTATTTGTCACTCTGGTGGAATCCAGCTCATCAAACATATGTTAATATTGAGAGAAGAGAACCTGCGGTTTCATTTATTAAGGGGACAAAAGCTGTCCATATGTAGAAAAAGCATATTTTCCCCTCGCTGAATCATAGATGAAGCTGAGGTGAAGGCATGAACGGACTCAAGTTTCTGAGAAGAAACAAGAACTGATCAAAGCGGCCATAAGTCAGACATGTGCAGGAGAGATGGAGACAGAGAGGTCTATGTAATAATATTATATCTTTATTAGAATAAATATTATAATCTCTCATTCACATTTAACAGTATTTAACTTGGCAGGCAAGTTTTGTAGGAAGACTTGGTGCAAGTAATACAGGTCTTTATGCACATCTTCAGGAGTTTGTATTCGCATACAGGGACACATTTTAGTCTGAAAACAGATTCCTACACAACCTCTGAAAGTAAATATAGCTGTAACGTCTGCAGCGAATCCTTTTTTCCTCACTCGGTCTTCTTATTAGGAAAGCTACAAATTCTGTCAAAGAAATTATTCATAGTTTTCAATCAGCGATTCGTCCGTGTTTAACAGTAATTGAATTTTGATATGGGCCAATTATTCATCATTTAAGGTTATTTGCATTAATTTGAAATATTAATAGGTTCTTTTGGGTGTCGCAGGAGATGAGTATTTTGGTCACAGAGGAGCTGCACCACTCCAGGCAGTTATCAGCTGACATGTCTCGTTTTCACTGCACAGTCAAAGAAGATTTTCAGTCTTGAGAAATTGTAAAAGAGCAGAAACAAAAAGAACACTTTGACCACGCGTTGAGGAGCTTAAGTCCGTCAGTGTTTCTGATTTTCATAATAATGCATTTTAATGTTCATAAAATACAGCGTCCTTGTTCAGTCAGGTCTGGTGAACCTGTCAGGAACATGTACAACACACTCTGTTGGCTGAGGCTGTAATAAACAAGGACATCCATCAGTCCACCTCTTTGGTCCAGGTTTGAAATCAGCAGCAACTTTGTTCCTCACACACTTCCTGCACGGCCGCAGACTCCAGATGATAATAGGCAATTCTGTGGTGTTACATTTTCCCCTCACATCTCAAATCTAATGAGATTTCTGGGGCTGGACTCAGAAAGAGGCGTGCAGTAGGAGGAGAGCGATGCTGTGAGCGCGGGAGATAAGGGCAGATTAATAACAGAGGAGCTGCTTCCTCTGATTCAGCGCTCAGAGTGTCAGATGTCACCGCCTAGAGTGTTTTGACACCTCATCAAGAAATGCCAGAGAAGGATGGCCAGCTCATGAAAAATGCACATCCTGACTGAATTTAGGAGCTTTTCGTGAAGGCCGTGGTGTGAGGTGGGGGTGGATTTAGACGTCTTTCTCTGCTGTTCTCCTCCTCTCTGGAAGAGGAGGGGGCTTCACCCAACACATACAGACGCTCTCTTACATCAGACACACAGAGATTGGATTTTTTTTCATCCTAAAACACCTCTCTGTCTGGTCATGCTTGACTTTGCTCAGTCTTTGTACATTTCGACAGACCCCAAAGGTTTCTGCAGCGAACAATGCATATATTTTCTGATCTGATGCTTCATTCCCAGGAGGATGTCCTGAAACCAAAAAATACAAGATGTTATGTTTTAATATATCTGTCTTTACTTAATGTTTTAGGCACAAAAACAACGTAGGAACTTTCATTTTAATCACACAGTCGCTGCTCCTTATAGCGTCCTGACTCAAAGTGTCTGATTGTGATGCATTAGGTCGCATAGACCAATGGGAGCCCAGAACACTCGTCTACAGCGGACAGTTCTTCTGTGACTCTCCTGCTTCTACAGACGGTTTGCTAAGTGAAGATCCATCGTCATTTGTCTTCTGGAAGTCGAGACAATTTACTTTGTGGGAGTTATATGTGAGGTCACACACACTTGGAACAGCTTCCTGCAGCGCGTGACGTGAGGCTCATGTGTGAATGTGTTCAGAGAATTCACTGGGAGTCAGTGGGCGCGCTGACGTTTCTATTACTCGACCGCTGCAGCCTCGATGTACTGCAAACAAAACATTACGATTTCCGTTGTGCCCCGTGTCTGCTCTGCAGGCGCCGCCCGCGCCACGCTGACGGTTACCGCCAAAACAGCCAGAGAATTATTTGTTGTTGTTGGAGGCTAAAAATAAAGGATCATAGCAGCTTTAATATTTGATTAAATATGTTATATATGATTTGATTTAATATGTTCTACTAAATATTAGAAGGTAAACCCAGAAAAACACTGACCCCAGCATCCTCAACGGGTCTTTGTGTCTGTATTTCTTACATCAAGTATTCAGTATGTGACTTTGTGAAGTCAGAACGATTAATTTTCATGTCCTAAATCTGCCATCCGCTCTCAGAATCCACCTAGAGAAATCCCTCTGACTTCACTGACTGAAAGATGTTGGCTAATATGCAGATCAGGGGCTGGAGCCGACACTTTCCCCTCCTTTAACTTCTCCCTCTTAATGTATCACCTTGAAATCCACAGGGCATCCTCCCAGGAGTCCCTTTGTCTATGAATGCTAATGGGAGCTCTCTGTGTTAATAATAAATAGCAGCTGATAAAATAATAAATTTCTAATGTCCCTCTCAGACCTTTTTTGTCTCTCTCTCTCCTTCTCTCCTCCGTCACAGATTAGTTTATCAGGTCTTTGCCGCCCCAAACACTTTGGTCTTAATTATTTAAAATGCCTGAAAAATTCATATACTTCTTTTTTTGGGTGCAAAAGCCATCGTTCAGCCTGTGAAAATTTGGAAAAAGAAGCAGGAGAGGATGAAATATTCAGCAGCACACAGGCCCCTCCATTATTTTTCAAATGCACGGATGTTAAAAAACACATGCACAGTGAAATTAGGATTTTAAGGAAGAATAATTCCTACAGCAATGTAATAAAGCATTGTCAATTATTTAGGGCTAAATCTCCCGTCGACTCTTTACACATTTATGCTTAATCACATCCAGGGAATTTGGATTCAGTCGTGTGGTTGTCATTTGTTTTGTTTCACCCTAAAGCAATGCAATTACGTGTAAAAAGAACATATTTTATGCTGGCAGATATTAAAAAGTAAGTGGCGAGCTCAGTCCCTTTGCTGGCTTACGTGGATGGTCAGACACTCCTCGCCGTCTCCGTCCCCACTGCTTTGGCTCCCATCAATGTTTAAGGGACAACAAAACGTTTCCCTTCTCATCTGTACTTTGAGCGTTCCTCTGTGTTGCATCCTACCCCTGGTGTCGCTCGTCACAACTCGAAACACTTTTGTTTGCTGGCTGTCATCGTGCTGTATTATTTAGAGGCAGAACAAACAGAAAGCCCTCGCTGTCTTCTTCTTCCACTTGCTAATTCATTTGAACACTGGCTCCTCAGGCCTGTCAGCGCATCCACCACAGGGATCAATTTCACCACTGCAAACCCACTGGATCAGATCAGATGGGACACTTAAACGCCCACGATGTGTTTGGCGCTGGCGAATGGAGGCACTCCGAGGAGCAGGGTGAAATCTTCGGGGGGCTTTCTTCATGCGGAGACGAGACGGTTTTGAAAAACTTAGGAGGAAGCTACAAACTTTCTGGAGAAGGGTTTGGTTTAATAACAGTTGAAAATCCTCTTAATGTAATTGAAAAGAACAAAGATGATGATGACGATGACGATGATGGGCTCAGAGACGTATTAGAGTCTCAAATTAATTTAAATTGCTGCATGACATGCCCAGAGGTTCTGGGTCAGTTTTTTTCTCACTCCTCACTTCCTTCTTCTTCTGTCCCATTTTTACAGAGTGATGGAAGATGTACGCCGATCTTTTAGTGAAGTGAAAGTGGTAACGTATGGTTTACTAAATGAGGCTGCTAGGCTGAAGCCCGGAGGCAACACGCACAGAAATGACAGCAGCCATCACTAACAGAGGAGTTAGAACCACAAACCATAAAGCAAAGAGAACAAAGATGGTAGAGAAAATCACTTTGAAAGAAATGTCTGAAAGGAATTAGAAATGCAAAGAGTCTAAAACTACTGCAACTAAAACAAAGCAATACTAACACAGAGGCAATAATGCAAAAGAAAAACTGCAAACTGAGAAGTACGGCGACTATAAAGAGACGCAGCAAGAAAAACTGTGTAACAGTCACAGTAACAAGAAAAGATGCTCAGAACCATCAAAGTCAAATGTTTTTGTGTTCAAATAGATTTGTATTAAAAGCCATTTGAAAAGCGTAAACTACCTTTACACAAACTAAACCAAAACGCTAGATTTTTAGTAGGATGATTTTTTTCTTCTGCTTATTGTGGCTTGAAACAGCCAGATCCTTTGTTGGGATCTGTTAACTGTTAATAATTCACACAGCATATTCCTACATATTTCTAAGGTGAGCACGCTGCTGCTTCACCTGGGAATCAATCATTTATTATTGTTTCTCTCAGTTTATCGCGCAGCCTAAACAATGCTACTGTAACTGCAGAACAAAGTAATTAAAAGCACAGTAAATATCATCTGAGTCAATATTTTCATCTGTGTCATCGAGGGCCACTTGTTCTCCCACTATCCCTCCACCTGCTGCCGATAACCTGGTTCTGGTGTGTTCAGCCAGTCAGAGGCTGTGAAACAAACAGGACGGTGGCCCCCGAGGACCAGGACCGGACACCAGTCTGATCTGTTACAAGGTAGAGCCAAAAAATTCAATTTGTCCAACAGGATCAGAGAGAGTGACATTTACAACCAGCGCTGCTTTAAGGGAATGTGAGAAATAAATATGTATAACCCCCCAGTGTCAAAGTAAGCGGGGAACACAGCGGGGGGAAGGTGAAGGTGCATCTCTTCTCCCCTCCTCCTTTTTTATGCTCTCTGCATCCATTGGCTCTACCCTTTCTTCATTTCTCACTTCAATTTCTTCTCTGTGCTCCGTGTCCCCCCAGTCCTCAGCACTCTCCCACACCCTCCCTCCCTCCGCTCTCTCATCTCATCCCTACATCTCCACCCCTCAGCGTTTAGTGATTAATGCGAGTTTTAATTGTCATGCTCACTTTTATGCTCATTAAAGTGTATTATGCAGCAGTTAGGGTATTAAAGTTGAGCGAGAAATTTCATGCATACTGATGAGAATGCAAACGAGCCCCGGCTTGAAAGGATACTGTGGCGGGTATTGTGCATGTGTGCGTCTGATTATCCCCAGGAGTGAGCCAAAGTGCCATTATCACCCGTGCTAGCCATCCTAGCAGAGCAGAGGCACCATCCATAGAAATTATGTTAATGAGAGCCTTAATGCATTCTTTAGACATGAATAGTACATAACATATGATGCTTTATGTGGCAAGAAAATTTACACTAGGCTTTATTCAGCCGGACACAGTATATTCAGGTAGACGTGCAAGTCGTCTGCGTAGAAAATAAAGCTGTAGTTAGGCCATGTATTATATGTGTTGTGAGCAAAAGCATCTAAAAAATATAGTTGCAGCTAAAGGAATGTGTTTTGTTTAGTATGTCAAAATAAAATTGGAAATTTAAGATACGTGGATATTTGGTAAATTGCATTAAAAAATAGCAAGAAGTATTTCAAGAGGATCCGCTTAATAAAACGCTAATTGGTGCATGTTTCCCTCCTTCCCTAGGAGTTGGTCTGCGAAGACAAACATCTGGTGTCGCTCCAGTTAAATAAAGGAAGAGACACAAAGAGCTGACGTAATCAACAGCAGCAGCCAAAAATCAGTGTGTGAAGAAAACAGAAAGCATCAGAAGATGATGTAGTTGTTTAAAGCCAAACATTTTTACTCAACGTGTTTATGTTGTGGTCAAACGAAAACAAACGTTTGTGCATTTCACACTGTTTAGGATAGAAAATTGTCATTTTCTTAAATTGTGTCAGAAAGATGCCATTTCCGTGCCTGCTGTGGTGGGGGCGCTCTTTTAATAAACTCAAAGCGACAAAGTGAACTGGCATCGTTCAGCTTCTGACTGGCCGGGGATAGCTGGAAAACAAGCAGGGCAGGGAGGGGGGGTTACTGGGTTCTATGGAGGGTAGGAACAAGTGATGTACAGTGCAGTACAGTGGGGACGGAGGGCGGCAGCAGCAGCAGCATATGAAATCTGCATCCCGATAAAATCCATATATGCTAAGACCCTTATTAACATAATGAGCTGATGAAATTTAAATGTGACACAGTGACACAGTGGCATTAGATTGCATTGAAATGCAATCTAATGCCTAAAAATGAACAGGAATTCAGTTGTAAGAAGGTGGCTCTATCTTACCAAAGAGTGTGTGTGTGCGCGTGTGTGCTGCCGTCTCCATCTCCCAGACCACCTACTGCTACCACCATGCTGAGTGAATAGGCTCAGTCATTACTGCGCTTCTGCTGCGCTGTCTGCAGGGTAAAATGAGACAATAGTAAAGATTTTCAACCAGGGGGCCTGAATCATTTACACAGCATGAAGCGAGTGTGCTGAAATGAGACTGCTGATAACTCTGTCCTGCAGGAGCAGCAGGTGGTGCTGTAACTGGGGAGAAACGGGAATAAAAAAGACAGGAAAAACTCATTACAGTGACAAACAGTGTGTTTATGCACAAATAAAACTGTTTAAAATCAGGTTTGAAATGTTCCCCTGGTGCTGATCAAAAGGAGAGCTGCCATTGTTTTTATTGCTGGATGACACGTTGTATTTGTAGCGTTAGTGTTATAAATAAATAAAATATTATTGTGCGTGGGGGATGTTGGACATTTTTATTTGAGCTGTGTTTTTTTCTAATGTAAGGTACTGCAATAATAATAATTGTATTAATTATTAGTGTAACTAATTTTTGTTATTAATAAAATAAATACTTTATGTATAGTGGTTTTAACTGATAGATAACTGAAGTTGATAATAAAAAGCATATTATATAGAGATAAATTTGGAGTTTGCATTTGAAAAGACCAACACAGATCCACGTGCTTTGAGGTTTGTCAGTGTTTGATTGTGATTTAACCACCGTTTAGCTGAAACATAACCCATGTTACACCCAGTTAAAGTCTTATCAAGCCGCCGACTGGTCGTTATCACACTCACTGATATGATTCAGTCGACCTACAGACCTACCAGTAGGACAGTAGGTGATTATCACTGATAAGTGTGGTAATCACGCAGTGTTCATGTCATGTTGTCTAGCCATGACCACGAGCAGCCCTGACTTCCTGACCACATTTCTGATTGTTACAGAAATGTGTAGCCATGACAAAAATAGCCTGACTTAACGACTAAGCTACGTTAGCTAATGCTACAGAAGCTAGTGCTACGGCATCAGTGCATCCAGCTTGTTTCTATAGGAACTATTTCCATCCTCGCCGTCCTGCCAGTAGAAAAATATAGCCCCTTTCCGACACTCACTCCTTTCCATGATTCTTATCAAGCGAAGAAGTGAGGCCGGGGAGGAAATCATGGAAGCTGTGGCACTAAATTAACACTAAACCCGACAGACAGTTGCACCGCTCAGTCTGTTTCCTGCCATAATCATTTCAGGTGACGTAACTTAAAAGCAACACAGGAAGTAGGTGGACAGTTTGGAGACATAACATTTGTCCTGTTTCAAAGTGTGTTTTAAGTTTAGCTGCTGTTTTAACACAAACCACAGCAGAGGTCTGACACGCGATGTTACGAGAGAAAGACTGGAAGGTGACAGCACTTAATGTCCATTGGATTGCATATTAACATCTGAGGCCAGTGCATTTTTCTTCCTTTTGTGGTGCTGCAGTTTATGTACAGACAAATTAAATGTTAACCTAATCTTAAAAAAGTTTACACAACTCACATTATGTGTTTCTGAGTTGTTATCGACGCGTTTTTGAAGAAAATTCTGATTTTCTGTTGAAGAAATGATGCTGTGAATGTGCACACGCGGACATGATTCTGAGCATTATGGTCTCTAGTGAGAATTAATAATTTCTCTTTGTCATTCTGGTCTGGGTTGTCTCTCCACACACCTACCCTGTCTAACTGGACTAGTTATTATTATATCTTCATAGTTCACAAAGTGAGAAAAATATTTATTCATAATACATTATAGTTTATATATATAAAGACAAGTTAAAAAAACTGAATGATAAAACAATACAGAGCAACAGTCAGGTGCTGACACAATTTACTATAACGTAACATAAAATTCCAACTGGACCCTTTTCAAACACACAATATTATCATCATCATTACTGTTATTGTCTCCATTGCTGTTGTTAAAGGTCATCTAATTGTGGACTACAGTGGGACTCCAGGTGAGTGCAATTAACCAGCTGATAAAACAGAAACCCAGCAGTGGAACCCCAGCGGGTGACGGGGCAAAAACAACACGAGCAGCACTGAGTAGTGGACATTGTCCAGTTTTGCCTCTGGTGAGAAAGTAGTCAGGGTCAAATTAATAATTACAAGTACTTATGTGTGTGTGGGGGGGTATCCATAGTAGCATCTGTAAAGCTCTTAATTCTTCTCATAAGTAAAAGCAAAACTGCATTTTATACATTGCTGAAAACATTAAAAGCAGAAGTTTAGGTTAGATTTGATAACTGTGACTAAAATGTGTTGTTACCCGCAGACTGTGGAACAAAAACAGCAGAGGGAGTTGATCTTAATCACAGGATGGGGCGTTTGTTCATAAATGATACACTTGTTTTTTATTAGTTTATAAAGATTTTATACAAATCTAACCTGGAAAAAAATCCAATGAAGTAAAAGTACAATATATAAAGTACAGAGCAGGTTCTACAGTAGTTAAGTAAATGTACTTTATAATCTCTCTCTACATTTATTTCCACAACAGTCCCACATTCCACAGGACCCTTAAACGTCACACGGCGGGGCGGTGCTGCGTTCACTGCCCCTCCCCCCCATAACCACGAGGCTCCGGTGTTGACAGGCCAATCACCGCCCAGAGGCACCCAGCGGCTGACACGGTTTCACCGGGCCCCCGTCAGACAAAGCCTCGTCTCCGCGGCGGCAACACCCGCGATCACCCGCCGGTAAGAGTCGCTCAGGACGCGGCCGCGTCGTGACAGAAACGAGCCCTTTAACGCAGCTCATCGGGTCTCACAAAGGATTAACGGCCGTGCGGGAATTCCGCCCGCACAGGCTCCGCCCCCCGTCATTTGTCAACAAAGGGGTTTGACAGGCTCGGAGAGGCGCCGCCTCCATGCTGCCTTAAAAGGAAGCTGTGGCCGGACACGGCCAACCATCGCGCCGCGGCTCAACCTGCTTCGCTTCCCGAGCTGCTTCATATGCTGCGTTGACTTCCTCCGTCGCCGTTAAAGCGCAGCTATCATGGCGGAGCGCGTACCGCAGCCCCCGGCCAAGCGGCTCTGCTGTAGACCGGGCTTCGGTGCGAGGTGTGGGCAAGGCCAGCGGGCCGCGGGGGCTCCGTGCGGCGGCTCCGCGGCCGCTCAGGGCGACTCGAGCCGGACCCAGAGCCCGGAAACTCTCCTGGACATCGCGGCGAGGAGAGTCGCGGAGAAGTGGCCGTTTCAGCGGGTGGAGGAGCGCTTCGAGCGGATCCCGGAGCCCGTTCAGAGGCGGATCGTGTACTGGTCCTTCCCGAGGAGCGAGCGGGAGATCTGTATGTACTCGTCGTTCAACACCGGCGGGGAGGAGACGGGAAGTAGCGGGGAGAGCGGCGACGAGACGCGGCTGCCTTTCCGCCGCGGCGTCGGTCTGCTGGAGAGCGGCTGCGTGGACAACGTCCTGCAAGTCGGTGAGTGACCCCCCCACAGGCAGGACCCTCCCGGACATGTGAATATATGAGATGTGTGAGAAGTGGAGGAACAGGCGCAGATAAAGTGACAACAAAGGGCGAAGACAGCAGCCACAATGGGGCTTTAAACCCACAGGGCGAGAGTGGGACCGGGGCATTTAAATCCTGTTCTGCTTGGAGGAGGGGGGGCGGTGAGGATGGAGCATTGATAATAGCAGGGCTTTTTCTTTCATTTAGACAAAGAGAGCAAATCAAGCTGTGATCTTAACAAAGGAGGAATTCCCACGTTTCCACACGTGAACCCACAGATATGTGCACGTTGTGCTGGTGCTGACCGGGTCACACACGGTTCTGCTGTTCAGGGCTCACTCACAGTGGAGCTCCAGAGACGCAGCCAGACCTCCTTTCCGTTTTTAAATGACACTGTTGAGTAATTTGGGAAGTGCTCGGTGTTGGGTTGGGTCTCAACTGCCACACGTTGCATCTGAATGAATGTTGTGTGATGTGATGAATAGCAGCCCTGTGCGCTCATTGTGCTGCAGAGAGGAGCTACTGAGCTGGAAATGTTAGTGGATTGTTGTTACACGTGCTTCTGTCTCTGCGATGTGTCCTCATAACCCACTGGCAGTGTGTGTGTGTGTGTGTGTGTGTGTGTGTGAGCCGAGCATGACAACTCTTCTCCAGCGACACAGTCAAAAAGAATCTGTGACTCTGAAACAGGATTTTTGTGCCGTTTTAGTTGCACGTTCCCGCCCTAGGAGAGCACGACCCCTCTCTGGGCTTTTAATTTGACGGGCGCACATATCAACTACCCCGCATCCCTTTGTGAGTTTGGCACTTTGTTCCCATTTTCATGTTCATTTGTGTCTTTCAAGCTTCCTGTCGCCTCCAAAAGAGGAGGCAAACAAAAGCATCTTTTCACTGGCCTGTTGAGTAGAGGAGATTTGGAAGGAGGAAGCATATTGAGCACAACGATTCTTTCAAATGGGCAGTGATTCACACCACTCTGCAGCCAATTGTTCAGGTTTGTGTGTGTGTGTGTGCGTAATAAGGAGACAGATCTGTTTGCTGTGAGAGAAGCAGACGTGGTGTTGAATTGGAGACGGAGCTCACTGTGGTGATGATGATGATGGTTGTTTCCAGCTCCTGGTGTTGCGTGGTCAGCCGGGAGTCTGTCACCTGTGACCGAGGACACCTTCACAGGGAGCGCTGAGGGCGGTAATCCCGTTACTCTGCATGGTTAATTTGAATTGTAATGCAAGCTGAACACTCGAGGTGCTGCGTGATCCGTCCCTCTCTGCCCCCCCCCTTCTCACTTTTAAATGCAAGAGATTAATTTGGGCTTTGTGTACTCATTGTAGGCCCACAGGGAATACACACACACACACTCTCTCTCCAGCCTCTGTCCTGCTTAAATGGGAGGCCTATTCCCACATATTGGGGAATGTTTCTGTAGCAAAGAAACTAAATCTGGGTTGTTATTCCACAGAGTAAGGGGGGGCTCGAGCTGCATGCTTACAAGGAGGAATAACAGTAGTACACGCACACACACACACACACACACGGAGGGAGGGTTTCTTGGCTGATTGCATCCTAGCCTGGAATTTGCTGGAAAAATAGAGCCAAGAAGTGATAAATAAAAGATGTAATCTCCCCACGTGTGGGCTGCACGGGAGCAGGGAGGTTTTCTCACTAGACCTTGAGGAAATTAATTGGCACACATTCGCTGTGCCCCCCCACCCACACACCTTTTCTTACTTACTCCACAAAACGCATAAAGGAAGCCATTTTTACCAGCACACTGATGCAGATTCTTGAGTTTAGGTTTGGCGTGTGCGTAAGGTTGTGGCTGACGGTATCATGTTTAATAAAACGCCAGAGAAATATCCAGTCACACTGTAGAAAGTTTACACGTGTGAAATAAAATGTAAATAAAGAACGCAGCGATGGAAGTAATCCCACTACAGCATCACCACTTTCCTGTTTGCACAGGTGAACGCACGGCCTGGAGCCTCAACGGGGAGTGAAGGCCTTTATGTCCGACTTTTATTGACACTTGTTTATAATCCAGAACAAGTTTCAGTTGTTTAGAAGGCGCTCTGTGTATTGTCAGGTTAGTTATCAATGTTGACAGTTGAAACAAGGAAGCGCCGCACTCTCCTCGCTTCGGTTTGATGATACAGTAGCTGCTGTTCATCAACCGTTACAGCTGCAGCTCTTCGTTGTTGTTAAAATTTAAAATTCCCCACGTTGAAGCTTTCGAACAGTCCAAACCTCCCAAATTACTTTTTCATATAAAGCTAATTAAACTGGAATTAGAGGGATCGTTTTCAGATCATCACGATAGTGACCGACTGGGTGACCTGTGTTGTGTTCAGGGACGGTGCAGAATAAAGTATCTATATATCTAGATCAATGGCACATCTGGATTTTGAAAGTCTGATGTTTGTGTATTTGTTTACGCCAGCAATCGCCATTTAGCTTCCGTAAACCCGGCGATGTGGCAGGTACAAACACCACAGCGAGGGGAAAGCACTGTGCACAAACATCAGCATGATTCAACACGACAACATTACGTCGCAATAATGAGCACGTATGGTACAGAAGTCCCTTAACCTTAAAGATGACGTGGACGTCCATACACACCACTGTGTGTGTGTGTGTGTGTGTGTGTGTGTGTGTTGAAGTATAGGTTTGAGCTGAGCTGTGGCTGCAGTTGTGCGTTGAAGTATAGGCTGCAGTGTTTGTGCGTGCGGCGAGCGTGGTTATTTCAGTCGGACGATCTGTCAAAACAAGAGGGGGAAGAGATTACAGATGTGAACTGAAGTACGCCGGGCAAGTAAAGACGCACTTTCTATGTTTGTATACGGTGGGAACATATGTTGTAATATGTTTGTTGCCTGTTTCTCCCCGTTATTAAGTCAAATTTAAGCTGCTTACACTTTAAATGGGGTCAAGTTGATACCCTCTCTCTTCGTCTGATCCTCCATCTGCTGCATTAGGTCAGAATGTCACGTCAATGCTGTTCGCATTCAAAATGGGAATTCCTTTCTTCCTTTTTACCTTCTGGATTAGTCTGGAGTTAGATTAAGAAGACATATATTTCTTCCTTTGTTCCTGGACATAAAAGCTATACTATCAAACCGGAACTTCCGCGGTGTCACAGTCATGTAGAGCTAATGGCTCGGACATACGCGGGTATACTGCAAACAGAAACGGCTGGTGTAGAGTACCAGACGTGGAGGCTGATACGTCATCAAAGAACTAAGCGAGTCCAATAAGTATTGGAAAAAGGTGACCTGGACGACGGAAAGGTGGACACACATACAGCTGCTAAACGCTCGTTATGAGAGCATGATATTCATATTAACCTTTGTTGAGAGGGAAACGTATCAGACGTTTGTCTTTGCTGTGAGTAACTGGATTCACATCAGCATCACTGTCATTTTGTGCACTGACGTGCAGAATTTGAGACGGAGTCCTCAGCTCTGCCACAGGCCTGTTGCTTCACACACAGCGAGCTCAGGGGCAGTGGTGGTCTGCTGTCACGGCGCGGCCCTGTGTGTATCTGCAGCTTTCCTCGCATTTCATCATGTAGTGTTCAATGTGAGGTTGGGTCTGGTTCTGCTACAGGCTCAACATAGTGTCACCGCACGGTGAAATCTCGCTGGGCCTCTGTGTTCTACCCTGAAACAGACCTCCTGACTCGATGATCTTTGTTACTCCCTCTGCAGTCATCGTGACGAAGAAGTACTGAGACCGCTGGAAGGAAAAGTACAAATAAGAAAGTACTCGGTGTTTAAAACATCTAAAAATACTGTAAACATCCTGCATTTAATGAGAAAGTGTCATCAGTTCAAACACTATTCATTTCACTCACTGTGCTACTTTCTTCCAGTGGTTCCCAACTTATGGTTCGGGCTCCTTCTCATGGTCACTGAGAAAAATCTAAGGGGTCGTCAAGTTTTTAAAAAACCTCTTTATATTATTTTAAGTCAGATAAAACAATTTCCCATTTATATAAAACCATTAGAGTAAAACTTTTATCACGATGCGTTTATGTGAAATGGGAGTAACTTCTGGGTGGTTTCCTACAAAGATCCTCTATTCATGCAAAAGTTCCACGTCTCCGCTTAAAGAAACCTGAAGTAAATGAAGGCACGTCGTTGCATTAATTTGTGTTATCTCTCGCACAGCAATGCTTACGAGAAGCTTCGGGTCCTTGTATACGCCGACTGCCCGCCAGCTCTCTCATCTGCAAGTTTATCAAGAATCAATGAATCGCTGCACAGCTACTGAATGATGCAAAGCTTTGTAAGTGTGCGGAGGAAGAGCACGTGTACACACACACGCATACGTACAACGTGCCCAGCCTTTTAGGTTGTTGATCAGCATTAATGGTGCACGCGTAGCAACCCCCCACCCCCACCCCGCAAGATCGATTTTTATTGGAGCTACGCATGCTTTCAAACCGACGCTTGGCTGGACTTTTACAGAGAACAGCTATTGGCAAATCCTGCCTTTATGAAAAATGGTTTTACGCCACGGTGACTGTACGCCAAAAGAGTCGCACTGGTTGGAGGAGGGGCTGCAGATGTTACAGTTTCCCCGGTGTCCTGCTCAGGTGGCCGGTGCACAGTTCTCAAACGTGAGGAGCTGGTGCCGGGAATGTGTGAATCACCGGACAGATTAGATCAAACCGAAACTTCCACCTGATCAATAGATTCTTGTATTTCTCATTGTTGAAGATGATTAATGATCATCCAACAATTTCCTTTAGGTTTTCTAGTTGAAATGTGAATTCGGTATTGATATAAAATACTTGTTTGCATTAATGAAGGAACACGTGGTTCAATAGTCAGAGGAATAATTTTCATGGGATTTATTAACAATAACACGTGTGCTGGACATCACTGTCCTTATCCTTTAAATGTTGGTGCTGAGGAGGGAGAGTGTGTCTCTCTCTCTCACACACTCACACACTCACACACTCACACACACACACACACACACACACTCACACACTCTCACACACACACACACACACACACACACACACACACACACACACACACACACACACACACACACACACACACAC
>JAUMTR010000004.1:1549202-1615253 GCA_032270685.1 Microctenopoma stevenorrisi | reverse complement strand
ACTTTGAATGTTCTGCCCACAGGCTGCTTCAAACAGCCGTTTCATCACACGCTCTCATAAAACACACACACACACACTAGTTTGGAGGTGAAAGGTCACACTGGTGCTCATGAAGAGAGGCTCTCGTAGGTTTGAACTGCCGGCTACAGCAGGTGTGCAATTGTTTGGACAGATGCAGAATTGCAGAGTGGACAGTATTTACTACACTTCGTGGTTCCTTCACATCCTTTGTCATTCAGTTTGCACGAAATGTCACAACACTGTAGGTTCGGTTAGACTTTTATAGCTCGACGCCTCCTGCACATTTTATGGCTTTACAGCTTTGAGCTCTGAAAACCACAGAGTTATCAGAGAACCTGTGTGTTCATCTGTAGGAAAAAAAAGAGTTTAAATTCATTTGAAACGTGAATTTTGTTGTTATGTAAACACGACTGTGTGATTTTTAAGCCATTACTTTCACGTCACAGCGTCACTCAGGGCAGAGGGTTCACAATGTCCATTTCATCTTCAGTTAATTAACTTTTATCCGGGACATTTCAGATCAGGAGAAGTAGAACGTTATCATTTTACTGCTGTCCAGGAAACCAGCCATACACTTGGTGAACATCACGTCACCCTTAAATAACAAGCTCTGGGGTCCCAGCATCCCAACATCTGAGGAAAATAATAATAAGCTGTGCTGTAATCAACATATGAGTCTCCATATAACGTTAATGCGCAGTAATAATCTATGCAGAGGTGTTTAACCGAATGCAGTTTTGTTTGTGAGCCTCTGTAAGTTCGGTGCAGGGAAGCAGAGACATTAAAGGGAAAGCAACAAGCAGAAAACAGCTGGAGTTGCACCACCACACTCCCACAGGGGCAGACGAAACATTCAGGTTACTCCGAGTTAACTGGATCCACTCAGAGTCCAGATCTTTCCCAACACGCTTGTTCCCACAGAGCCCAGAGTGAGCTTCTCCCATCAGCCGTGTGTGGGCCTGCCTCACTGTTGAGCTGCCTTTTCCCACATCGACTCATTTCCTTTTTCTTTCTAGTTATTTTGGTATCTGTGTGTTCGGGGACTTTTGTTGCAGTAGAATTCATGACAGAGCTGCATTGGATTTGATTACATGTGTATTTAATAAATTGCATAGTGTAAATATTGTAGATATACAGCTAAGGAGAAGTTAAGACATACAGAAGAATACGTTAAAGTAAATGTATCTCTGTTCAAAGTGTACACAGCCTGTTCGCATTGTGGCCTGGTAGCTCAATGGGTTAAGCGTCAGACTGGAATGTAGGAGGTTGCAGGTTCGAATCCATTTATCAAACCACTTTAGCAAAAAGATGATCTACAATTACCTACTAATTAGTTAAATGTAGCTTAGCATGACAGCAGCTCGTCACATTAGCTTCAGTTTTCTTATGGATTATGCAAATAATAGAATACTTTAGCTATAGCAGTTCTTAAAGGTGCTTCTAGTGGTGCATTATTTTTATTATATTATTATCATATACACAGCAGACCAGCTGTGCATCGGTCTTTTTGCAAAGCTAGGCTAACTGCTAAGCTAACAGTCTCCTGTGTTCAGCCTCGTGTTGCCCGCGGTGTCAATGTTAACTGATGCTTCTGGTGTCTTAAATAACAAGATGTAATAAACTACAGTCAGCTCAACATGTAAGCAAACACTAAAAGCTTTGATTAGATTTGATTTGTGTCTGTCTGGGATTCCTCGGCTCATTAGCAGCAGCAGCAGCTCTGTGCAGAGCTTCATCTCTGAAGTGGGAACAAATGCATTTGGGGAGGAGAGGCACTGGTTGGCCTGCTGATGGTCCACAGAGGCTGAACAAATGACTTTCACCGCACACGTCGAGATCGCACTCACACAAATGCTTTTATATGTGAAGGGGAAAAGCCAGAGAGAAGAACACATGTCCCTTCAGTACGATATTTATTTATATTAAACTGTTAGATGTATTCAACCAATACTGCTGCGCAGACCTTTGAGTGCGAGTACCCTCCGTCCCTGTGACTTTAATTTTACGTTACGTTCTGCACCTGTTTGTTTCATCAGTCCATTAAAACCAGGTCTAAATTACAGACGGTAACTTCCCCAGTCAGTCAGCTGCAGGAAGTGAGAGGAAGATGCAAAATGGTGACTGTTGACACAGAGCTGCAGATATTTTCTTAAGGAATGACTGCCAAAAAAAAAAGACTAGCTTTAGTCTGTTTAATTTTTAGTTACTGTGAATCTCAGGGCCTCAGATGCTGATGTCATGCAGTGGTGTGTTAGTTTCAGGCCTGGATTTGCATTGTGCTTTAGAGTTTGTTCCTTATTTGATTAATTAGCTTCTATCAACAGCCAGATGTCCTGAGTGTCCGTGAATGAGAAGGTCTCGCGACACATAAAGGGAAGCCGTCCATCTATAATTTTTCCAGAACTTTTGATCTCTTTTCTTAATCTTTCTCAGCAATTTCTGTGTTTTTTTGTTTTGAACATATAGTAATAATAATGATACTCCATCGTGTGACACCAGCCTTTTATTATTTTCATATTACACAACGTAGGAGCATCTCTGAGAGCTTCGATAGCTGTTTCAGTGATCAGTTAATGTGCTGCTATCGTCTCTTCTGATAGAAACCACGAGAGGTTCCTACTTGCACTTCTACTGTTAAGAGTCTCATCTGCTGTGACCGGTTTCCTCCCCGTGTTCGATACAGACCAGACCCCGCTGGAGTCTGAGTGGCAGCAATTAGACACAAAGTTCTTCCACAGGCAGGTTTTTATGAGGCGGTGAAATGGACACGATAAAACAGAGGATCGATCGGTCATATTCTCTGGAGGAGACACCTCCCTGTCTGAGTTACAAGGCCACTTGCTATTTCTCAAGGCAGCGTCTTGATTTTGTGACAGAGCTGAGGAATTTGTGTGCGCTTGGACAAAGAGGACTCCTTCCTCCCTGTAGTATTTCAGTGCAGTCTGTTATTTCTGAGCTTCTCCCAGACGAGGATGCATTCAACTGGTTAAATTATATATTTCCTAAGGTCTTGTTTTGTCCTAGTTGCATGAGCCCGCACATATTTACAGTGCACCGAGAATTGATTAGTATGTTCATGCCATAAGAAGCTGTTCCTAGTCGCTTAAGCGGGACAGAGATTGACCCAGTTAACTCAAATCCTCCTTGACCTCGTTTTGAGTTCACATGGAGCTGCATCAGCGCACTTCCCCTTAACACTCATGTTTGGTTCAAAATGCCATCTGACCGTCCGCTAAACCCTTTGTGGTTGTTTTGCATCTCTCAGGGTCCTATCCTGTCACGATGTGGTAATTCTTTCTTCTTTTAGCAGAGAAAAATGTTTTCTTTCACCTCGTAGTTCTTTTTGTTCATTGATCTCCGTTTGATCGTTCCCTTTATCCAGAGACACACGTGTGGAGGATGGTTGAATATTTCTGGCAGACTGGTGCAGAAACACAGTTTGATATAATTGGTGAGTTATCATGGAGATTCAGAAACACGCTTCACCCGACTCTTCTCTCTTTTGATCGGGGACATTGCAGACTCACAGGAATCAGTCAACGTTATCAAGGACAACATAAAGTTATTTAAGTGCCGCACGAAGCTGGTGTGAAATGAAAGGACAGATGGTTATCAGCACACCGTGGCCATTGACTGGTTGTTTACTTCTGCTTCCTACAGTCCCCGAGGTGCCCCTGCATCTCCACGGGTGAGAGATTAGGTCCTCCAGTCATCAGGAGCGCGCACGCACACACTCACAGACACAAAGCACACCTTGGCTGAGGAGCTCTCCCTACGCCTGAGTGGCCACCGGCTTTGGCTGAGCGGGCTGAATGGCTGACTGGTGTGTAGGCTTGTGTGTAATGTAGCGAGGTTGGGGGAGGGGGAGGCTCTGTCTCGCCTTTGTGTGCTGAGAGTGCTGTTAAATGAAGGCTTTGGACACATAGCTGAGAATGACCCCCTGCAGCCAGTGTTTCGGTGCACAGAGCCTCTGGCGTGAAGGTCTCCTCAGGCCGAACTCTGCAGGGAGCTGAGCTACTGCTCTTTCACAGGCTAACATCCACAAAAACACCTCCCGCCTCCCTGAGACATCCCCCCCACCGAATCCTACAGAGACGACTTAAGTTGACAACCTCGAGCTTAATTGGGTGAAGTGTTAAATCTGGGTTTCAAGGCGAGCAGGCTGCAAGAAAGAAAAGTGCTGGATGTAGATTCCTCAAAAAAGACCTTCAATGTAATTTTAATGTCATAAAGTTTTTTACAAACTGGACTGTTCAAGCAGTGGAGAGAAATCTATCTGCAGACCGACCAATAGGCTAATAATCAATACAGCTCTACTATAAACTGATTTGTTGCGACAGCGCTGCAGGAGGTGAAATCTGCTGCTGGAATCAACCAACCACTGACCTTAACATTAGTCTTTATATGCCTGGAAGATTTTAAATCAATGTTTAATGTGTTTATTTGAGATTAAAGGTAATTTCACTCATTTTCAGGCAGTCTTGACAACAAATGTCACGTTATCCTCACATCAGCCAAGAGAGCGTCTTCATTTCATTTAGTTCTACTTATCCACATATATAAACATATATATTTTTATTAGAAAGTCACGTTGTATGGTCAGTTTCTCACAGCAAAGTAAAACTCATTCAGTTTAATTCAACAGTCTTGTAAAGAATCCCTCTTGGTAGAGGGCTTCACCATGTCAGTGAGGTGTGGATTCAACAGTACGATGCTGTATTATGCACACGTATGAATAATTACTTGCTTCTAATTGATCGAGCCAGACTTCTAGTTTCAGCATTAGGCTGTTGCAGAGCCGCTGTATTACACAGCTTTAATTTGAGCTATATCGACCTTCAGACACTGGTTCTAATCCAAAGTCGGGAGACGTAATCATTTCAACCTGTGTAAGCAGCGAGCTCTGCAGAACCTGTGGGAGCGAAGGAGTTAAGTTTGGTTGCTATGCTGTGCACAGAGCTATATTATGCAAGCTGTGGAGCAGACACACACACACACACACACACACACAGAGGAAGTGCATTACAGAGTGCTGAGCTCAGGGCTTTGGCTCACCGCCAAGCACACGCTCCTCACACTTAGCTGAGGGCATACCGATTTTTCCAGCCTCCTCCTCCTCCAGTTACTCTCTCTCTCTCTTTCTGTTACGTCACTGGTTCAGCTGTGGGCCAGGCATGACTGGGGCAGGGCCGCGTAACGGAGAGCACCATGCTTTTTTTCTGAGACAGGATGTGGATTTGTGGTGATGTGAAGGGTGATCCAGTGTGTGTTTGTGCGCCATGTCTGCTCGGCAGGAAAAGGCAACAGCGGTAATACCCGAAGTCTCGTTTTTGCTATTTCTATACAGGTTTGACTCTCAGATATTGTCTGCTTCTCCTTCCGCCTCTTTTGTTTTTGCTCATTTTGGTATTACACAGCTCTACCGCATATGCAGACAGACACCTACTCTGTTTACAACATTATTCCACCCAGCAGAGGTGATATGTGTCAGCTATGTGACGAGTGCCACATGCGTGAGAACGGTGGAACCAAGTGGAAAGCAGATATCCCAGCTAGCATTCCACGATGAACAACACTGCTGGTGTCTTGGGCTCACGTGCAGCTGTTTTAACAGTAACCGTCTGTTAGATTTCGCAGCTTAGAAAAAGGTTTTTGTAGATTCACATAGATTTGTCCTGTTGTCACTGCCATCGCCTGCTGTGGCGTTTCTGGGAGAGGGGTTTGTTTCACGCACAGTCCAGGAAGCCCAGTGAGTGAAAGTATGTGCCAGGCTGACAGGCTACGAGATAAAATAACCTAAAACCAATGTTGTGTTCCAATAACTATACATCTGTCCCCCAGAATATCTGATCTTGCAGAACTACATCCTTAAAATATTCTTCTTAATTTAGCATTTACACTTTATTCTGAGGCTCCATTAATAAGTTCAAACGCATGTTTGGTGCCTCTTTATGCTCAGATCTTCTTCCCTCTCATCCCTGCATCTCGTGTTCTGATTGGCCAGCTTGTGGACGTCTTCCTGTGGGCCAAGCTGTGCTCAGTTAGAACAGCACCTAGCTGAAAATGTGACCGATGAACGTTGGGAACGTACGTTTCAGGAGACAGCTTTGATTTGTCTCTTCTCTCTGTGTGGTCCAACCAGCACCTTCCTGACCAAAGGAGCCACACCTTGACAGGAAACATATTTCCTGAACAGTGGGAATATGAAGAAAGGAAATGACTTGTTTATTTTATTTACCTTCCGATGATAACTGACCATTATTTTCTGTTTCTTTGTAGGGTTTAACCTCAGCGGCACGGTAAGAGAACCCGCCACGTCCTCGGAGCCAGAGCTGCTCTGCAGCGTGAGCGTCAGCTTCGACCGCTGCAAAATCACAGCAGTAACGTGCAGCTGCGGCAACAAAGACATTTTCTACTGCGCCCACGTCGTGGCGCTCTCGCTGTACCGGATACGGAAGCCAGAGCAGGTCAAACTGCGCCTGCCCATCTCAGAGACTCTTTTCCAGATGAACAGAGATCAGCTGCAGAAGTTCGTCCAGTATTTGATCACGGTGCATCACACCGAGGTGCTGCCGACGGCACAGAAACTGGCCGACGAAATACTGTCACAGAACTCGGAGATCAACCAGGTCCACGGTGAGTGGAGGGTGTGGAGTACGAGTTGGTGTTAGGGCGGTACAGACAAACATGTTCTCATCTCCTATCCAGAAAACTACTTTGGATACTGCAGAGTTACAGTTTCTGTGATGTTCTTCCGATGTGTGTACATGTACACAGTTTTCGTGTAACAACAAAGATGAATCTTCAACTTTGATCTCATTGTGTTCAGTGGTTTTTACTGTATACATGTAAAAATGTTGCATATTTGCCTGGCAGTAAGTTGATACTAAGGCCGACAGATTACCTGTTTTGTAAAACCTATTTTTCTTCAGCATTACGGATCTGAACTCCCCTGTGAGGCGTGTTCAGGGGTAAATGTGAGATGTGCTTTTCACTCGAGCTGGTTATTGTTGCAGATTCTGCAGACTTTATGGTATTGATCAGTATTTAAGCTTAGCCAGCACTATATTAATGCATTAATGCAAAAGGTGAACTATATGCTGATGCAGATATTTTCATGTGTACTGCACCTCTGGGATGTTTATTCACGTCTGAGACTTTATTGCAGTTTGAATGTGGTTAGTGCTCAAGTTAAAATGAGTTTTCATTGTGTATTATTATCATTATCATTATTATTTTATGTTCTACAAACGTATTTATTCTTTTGATGCTCATACACTGTGGTATCAATACATATATAACCATAAATAAAAAGCCACATAACGTGATTTTGTTACTGACTGGTTCCTGTTGCTCGGTGCAGGAGCTCCGGATCCGACAGCAGGAGCCAGCGTGGACGATGAGAACTGTTGGCACCTGGACGAGGAACAGGTTCAGGAACAGGTGAAAGTCTTTCTCTCCCAGGGCGGGTACCACGGATCGGGGAAGCAGCTCAATTTACTGTTCAGCAAGGTATAGATCCACTACGCAGATAAACACTTCTACAGCTCAAAAGTGATTTCTTGCATGATTTTCCTAATACACTAAACAACCCCTCTCTCACCACATTTACCCATAATGCACCCGTCTCCGCAGGTTAGAGAGATGCTGAAGATGAGGGACTCCAACGGAGCTCGCATGCTATCGCTGATCACAGAGCAGTTCATGGGCGACCCCAGACTGGCGCTGTGGAGGCAACAGGGAACCACCATGACCGACAAGTACAGACAGCTGTGGGACGAGCTAGGTACGAACACGCCGGCCTCACTGGAGTTACAAAGACACTGACACGATGCAGCTGCTGGGCCGAAAACCCAAACCAGTACACACACGGAAGAGGCAGTTATAGTTTAGTCTGCCTTGTTGCGTTTCCCTCATGTATAAAGATAATTGTCAGGTTTGTAGCTGCAGAAGAATTGGATAGATTGTTTTTCATGGTCCCCAGAGGGCGAATCCCACAGATGCAGGTGATCAGATCCAGTATCACCACGAGACTGAGGTTTATGGCTCTCAGGTTTTCCGTGAATGGTAATTTTGGAGATGAAGGTCAGCAGCAGGAAATCGTCAATGTTTCATCAGGACAGACACTTTTCATTGTCCCGTGTAGGAACTAAAACTCTGCAGACTCATCTTTCCTGTTTTTCCTGAACCGACGAGGTTTCGAGTTCAGTGCTTTTTCTCTGGCTGAAGACGACTCGTACTCCGTAAATCACAACTATCCCGCAGGTTTCGTTTCTCCTGGTTGTTTGTTTTTGTTTTTGTAGAATGTTGCTCTGCGTTTCGTCGCTCACGTCTCCTCCTCCTCCGCGTCCTTGCTGCAGCCTTTAACAAAGACACGGAGGATAAAGCCTCTCTCGTCCCGCCCCATCCCCCCAGTCTTCAGCTTCACTTCCCTGCCCCATCTACATTTAATTTAGTCATCTGTCATCCTTTATTTATTCTTTAACTTATTCATTGTTCCCCTCCTACTCCCCAACAGAACCTGTCATCCACAAGTTAATTAATAATTATTATTTTTAATGTCGCTGTAAACAGAATATTTTAGGGTTTGGGACAAAATATGACAAAAAAACATTATGATTTCAGCCAGTTTTGTTGTTTTTTTTTAGAAAAGCTTCTGTCACCGAGAAGGAAACTGGTTATTTATCACTCATTCCCTGTGATTTATGCACAGTGTGTCTTGATTAATGTCACTCATTTGGTTTGAGTAGACAAAAAGAAAAACATTCAAAAGCCAAAATATGAAAGTTGTAATTAGAAGAGCAGCATTCAAACCTTTAGTCTTGGAGCTTATGTGCGTTTGTTTTTACGCGCAGCACTGAAGTAATATGTCCACACTAACGTGCTGCAGGATGAAGGAGCAGATTGTAAATGTGTGTTTGTGTGCAGGGGCCCTGTGGATGTGCATCGTACTGAACCCCCACTGTAAACCCGAGCAGAAAGGTTTCTGGCTCCGGCAGCTTCGCAGGTGGAGCAGCGTGGACGTCTGCCCGTTGGAAGACGGTAACCATGGCAGCGAGCTGACCAATCTGACAATTGCTCTGCCCCAGGGCCCCCCAGGCAACCTAGGTGAGACAGCACCCATCTGAAGCAAAAACAACTTTTATGTCACATTTACTTTTCCAATTTCTAAATCCTGCATCAGGTTTTCTGCTGGTAAATCTTTCTCGACCCTCCTCCACCCGTTTTCTTCTTAAATTCCCGTTTGCTTCCTTCATCTCTGTGCCTGCAAACCTTATTACCTTTGTGGTGCAGCTAATAGAATGAGCCTAATAACAGTTGAGGTCCTGCAGCAGTTTGTCATCTACTCCGGCTCGCGAGACACTTGTTTTTTCCCTCTTATCAGTTCGCTGAAGCTGTAATCAATCAGCAGACACTAAAGAAAACTTTAAATCATGATCATAATTGTGCCTCTGTGCTTGTTCTTCTTCTCGCTCAGATTCTCTGACCCGGCTGCACCGGACAGTGTTCACGCGAGCGATAGAAGCCTGTGACCTGCACTGGCAGGACCCCCATCTGCAGCACATCATCATCGAAGACCACTACACCAACTACTGCTACCATGACAACCTCAACAGCTCCCTCTTCGACGCGCGAGGTTGGCCCCTGTGGCACGGTGAGGCAGCGGCGGAGTGAGAACAGACAAATTAAACGATTAAGAATAGAACAGAGGGAGGAACTGAAATGTCTTTTGTGGTGAGCAGAGCACGTCCCTACGGCGTGTGCACGAGTAGACGCCCTGCGGTCACACGGTTACCCCAAGGAAGCACTGAGGCTGGCCATCGCCATAGTCAACACACTGAGGAGGCAACAGCAGAAACAGCTGGAGTTCTTCCGCACCCACAAGAAAGGTGAGTTTACGGAGTCCTCCGAGTGTTTTGTTCAGAGGTTCTTTTGGGCTCTTAAAACATTTAAAGAATTATTCTGCTCATTTAGCCCTTTGAGTAACGCTTCTCGTGTCGCTTTAAACGAAACACTTCATCAGCAGCCTGTGTGTTTTACTGCAGAGCTGCTCCACAAAGGTGCAACGTCCATCACTAACCTGGAGGGCTGGGTGGGCCACCCTCTGGACCCCATCGGCACGCTGTTCGGCACCCTGATGGAGATCGGTCGGGGCAGCGAGGACGGCGCCTCAGGTACACGCAGACACAGTATTCAGGTCCCTTTACTTTATTAGTGCAGCACATTTCCTACACAGAGGAAATTTAGAGAGCATAAAAAACACTAATGAAATGAAGTGTGACCAATACGATGCAGTACTACTTTCACGAAGTAAATGACGAGAAAGAACTTCTCACAACCTTCACTATGTGTGGTATTAAATTTAAAAAATATATTAGGTGATGCTACTGATAGTCAGCAGTATTTCATATCTTCATTTGAAAGTGTAGATAAAAGTAGTAGTAGTAGAACATATTAAAAAAACGTATGTACCTCAAAACAGTACTTCCACCACTGCAGATGCAATGCGCGCACACTTTGAGGCACTTTCCTGCCTCAAACAGCGACGCCGCAGTGATTGCGTCTTCCTGTCAGAGCAGCAGGCCCTCTGGTTGCAATCAGCAGCGATGACAGACGTGCTGATTTGTCTCCAGTTTTGCTCCAATAACAGCTCATGAATAAGAAATGCAGCAGGAAAAGCACTGCAATTAAAACACATTAATTATGCAGGCAGCTCAGTTACACGGATTTCAACATACAGTAGTCAGAAACGAAGCAGAGGTACAGTTAGTTTCTCTTGTAAATAGATGGAGCCACTGCATGGAAACAGTAAGTTTTCAATTAAGACTCTGCTATTTATATCTGCATGTGTGTGTGTGTGTGTGTGATCATCAGGGACTGTTTATTCTCCTGGGACAAACTGCGAGGTCTGCCCAGACATCATTAAGCCATTAAAACACATGATTAGCATCCTCAGGAGAATACACACTGTGGAAAAAGGAACACCAGAGTGAACAAATAGATCAATACATTTATCAATACTCCGCTCAATCCACAGCCCAAAGGGAACGTCTTCCTCATAAGTCCTCTCCAAGAAGGGACGAGGCTCATGTTTCTGAATCCCTCTAGGTCTCTTATCAGATGTTTTCAAGCTGTTTGTCTGGTGAGGAATGAAGACGTGATGCAAATATGACAAAAGGCAGGATTTAATTTACCGTCGACCAAACGCGTGGATGCTGCATCTGAGAATCATCGTCTTTCTCCTCCAATGTCACTTCATGTGTCAACTTTTCCTCACTAATAACGAGCCGGTTGAATTGTGTGAAAACGAATTCCACCCTTCACAATGTCGTATATTTAACAAAGCCACGCTCGACTCTTGTTGATGCTCTGATATTAGTTAACCCCGTCCTCACCGGAGCGTGAAGATGATATGATCATTTTTTATTATTTTATTCTTACACAAACTAAATATTTTACTTGAAACTCTAAATCCAAATTTGAACCATCTATCAGAGCCCCTACCCACTTCTCACCCAGGCCCCCCTCTCTCTTCTTTACCCCCCCCAGGCTGTTTGGGTCCAGGTAAGAGGACGGAGCATGCGGTTTTCCCGGCTCTGCACTTCCTGGAGGAAGGAGAGTCGTTCGTGTCGCTGGCTGTGGAGACTGCTCTAATGGGTTTAGGGCAGCAGAGGGTGATGCCCGACGGCCTCTACGCCCAGGAGAAAGTGTGTCGCAACGAAGAGCAGCTCCTGGCCAAGCTCCAAGAAGTCAATTTGGACGAGTCGTTGGTGAAGATTTTCCGGAAACAAGCCGTTTTTCTGCTAGAGGGTGAGTAAGACTAAAAAATAATTAGCTGGTTCTAGATTCTCTAACATGAACATCTGCTGCTTTTTTCTTTTTATTAATTACAAATTAGTTTCGGTTGGCTACAGAGTCCTGTTTCCTCCTGTTCGAGAAACATTTGCTAAAAACTATTTTTTAATCTGGGGAGACAGAAGAGTGAAGATTCAGGAAATATCAAACAGGAAGTGTCTTTACTGGTTTTCAGAGATGTCAAAAGTGATCACTGACTTTATCCTATACAACACTTGTATGCACATGGTTTCATTTAACTGAATCAGTGTCTTGAAGACAAGTAATAATGGAGGCTCATCAAACTGTTCAACACCAACACATCTTCCTTTCGCCTGTAAAGAAAAACAAACTAAATAATTAAATAAAGGACAGAAGCTATCGACGCGATTCAGGATGATCTGTGATGTCTCTGCATGTTTTTGCTGGTCGACAAATAAAACAAGTCTCATTCTGATACGCAGCCGAGTCAGATCAGCAGTATCAAACTTATCAGACTGGGAAATGATGTCAAGGACACGATTCCGTCATTCGTGGAGTCACGCTGCTCTGCGCTGTAATCTGTTTTCACACTGTGCTGTCTTCAGGTGGACTCTGTACAGACCGAACTGATCTGTGTGTTGTGTCCCGTCTCTTACAGCTGGTCCCTACAGCGGGCTGGGGGAGTTACTCTACAGAGAGAGTGTCCCCATGCACACGTTTGCCAAGTATCTCTTCACCTCGCTGCTACCTCATGACGCTGAACTGGCGTACAAAATTGCACTGAGGGCCATGAGGTGGGTAGAACGTCCTGTTCATCTGGTTGAGACGAGGAAGAGAGGCAGATTTAGGGGCTGTCTGGGGCGCTGTTTAATGACAAAACCAAATTTTGTTGGAATATTCACTGAATAATTCAGCGCTGCTGAAACAGTTTTCTAAAACGTGTGAATAAAAAGAGGATGCTGCTGATTTCCTCTCTCACCGCAGGGTGGTAACGAAACTTTATTTCCTCTCGCACAAATGAAATCCCTTTGATTTATATGATATGTAAATCCTTTTTTTTACTTTTGATTTGAATTACAAAGGAGGAATATTTGTATCGCAGTGGGATATAACTGTGTTGGGGGGGGGCTGCTGTTGTGACATCTATTCCTGTGCTGTGTTCATGGACTCAGCTCAGGATGTACATGAGTTTATGTATGAGGCAAATATCAATCTCCCCGACGAAAGTCTTCGTAGAACACATTTGCCTCCGTGAAACGATCCTCGGATTGGACCGATCACTTCCCTTCAGTCTTTCAGGGTCTAACAAAGCTTTTCCTCTGTGCTCAGATTGCCGGTCCTGGAGTCCACAGCCGCCTCTAGTGACTTGTCCCGGCCTCACCATATGGTTTCAGTGGTGCCCAACCGCTACCCTCGCTGGTTCACTCTCAGCCACATAGAGACGCAACAATGTGAACTGGCCTCCACCATGCTCACTGCTGCTAAAGGTACAAACACACGTCTCAACAGGCCCAGGACCAAATGTGATGTCATGACTAAACACCAGAGTCATTTCAGTGCGAAACATATTTACTTGGCGGTACATTAGTGAGCGCTGTCGCCTCACAGCCCAAAGGTTCTGGTTCTAGACCCGCTGGCTGACTAAGGTCTTTCTGGGTGGAGTTTGTATGTTCTTCCCATGTGCTTCCTCGCACACTATGGTCATGCACTCGGTTTCCTGTGAGCCACATGCAGTAAGAAGCAGCTCCAATCTAGACACAAGTAGCTGGTTAGGATATTTCAAAAAGCAAACAGACTCCCCTGTGGTTCTGCACCATGACATAACTCACCAGTGTAAACTGATCCCATACAGGACTACAGTCTGCAATACTGTGATATTGTACGTCAAGCACCGTTCATAAAAAAAAACGTGGAACATTTACAACATTGTGTAAAAATTATGCCCATTGAAATAAATCTGATGGTGAAAAAAAGTCTGGGAGATACGAATTACTTTTCTCATATTTCCAGGTGATGCACGTAGGCTACAAACAGTTCTAGAGTCCATCCAGAAGAATATCCACTCCTCATCCCACATCTTCAAACTGGCCCAGGACGCCTTCAAAATTGCCACGCTCATGGACAGCCTCCCAGACATCACGCTGCTTAAAGTCTCCCTGGAGCTGGGCCTTCAGGTAAACACACAGGAACACAAGTAAAACAAACCCTTTGTGTGCTGGAAGACGGAGACATAATCTCGTCTTTCCTACAGGTGATGAGAATGACCCTGTCTACCTTGAACTGGAGGAGGAGAGAGATGGTGCGATGGCTCGTCACATGTGCCACAGAAGTTGGTGAGTTTGTCTCCGCGAGTAGCTTTAAGATTGTCTCGGATACCTTTTCACATAGGGCCAGGCATGTTTGGACAACTTTTTGTCTTAACAAAATCATCATTTATAACTGTATTGTGTATTTAATTGGGTTATCTTTGTGTAATATTAACATTGTTTGATGTTCTGAATTATTTAATGTGACAAACATGCAAACAAAAGGAAAGCATCACAGAAGGGGGCTAACTAGACTACAGTTTGAACATATCAGTGGGTTCAGATGTACCTTGGCTTTAGCAAACGCTTAGAGATGTGAGAAACACTAAGGCAGGTTTACAAGAGGAGATGTGATTTCAGAGGCCTCTCAAAATGGGATTGAATGAGTGGCAGGGATGTAATTATGAAAGATTGCAGGCTGTTGGCTGATTAAGTGGACTTTATGTTTGGACCTGACTACTGAAACCCAGCAGCTGATTTCCCTGAAGTGGACAGGAAACTGGAAAAGTAGAAAACCCCCCTCCAAGATAATTTGTTGTGAATGTAGGGGAGTGACAAGGAGACCCTGTTCCTGTGAGCACAGTTTGAATGGAGTCATTGAGAACAAGCCAGTTGGTGATGAAGAGTGGGGGCAGACCATATAATGTCAGAATTCAAAATATTGTATCCAATTAAAGCTAAATCAAACAGTAAAAAGCCACTGTAAGAGAGATAAAGTAGGCGGACAGTTAAAGGTCATCAGGGTTTAAGCATTTAGCAACAAGTGAGGTACGAAGAAAGCAACAAATTCAATGAAGATAAAACACGAGTCTGACTTTTCCTCCTCTGTAGATCAAATCCAACAGTTTACACTGAAGGCATTAATGTAAATGGTCTCAATGCTCTTTCTGGCAAACAGAATTTTATAAATATATATTAAATTTAGAAAATAGGATTAGGTATTGTTGGCAAAAACCCAGAATAAATAGTGCCAAATGGATAAGAAGAGGACCCAAGACTGAACCCTGGGGGACACCATTACCAACCCTACAACAGGCAGAATAGTTTCCACCTAGTATTTCACCTTTAACAATCCCTTTCCTTTCTGTATAGGTGTGTTTGCACTGGACAGCATCATGCAGAGCTGGTTCACCCTCTTCACTCCCACTGAAGCCACCAGCGTTGTGGCTAGCACAGTGATGTCCAACAGCACGATCGTCCGCCTGCATTTGGACTGCCATCAGCAAGAGAACCTGGCCAACTCCGCGCGTACCCTCGCCTTGCAGTGTGCAATGAAGGACCCCCAAAACTGTGCCCTCTCTGCTCTGACACTCTGTGAGAAGGACCACATTGCCTTTGAGACTGCATATCAGATTGTACTGGACGCAGCTGCCACAGGAATGAACTACACACAGCTGTTTACAATAGCGCGCTACATGGACCATCGGGGTTATCCGATGAGGGCATATAAACTAGCAACGTTGGCCATGACTCACCTGAATCTCAGCTACAACCAAGATACACACCCAGCCATCAACGACGTGCTCTGGGCGTGTGCTCTCAGCCACTCGCTGGGGAAAAACGAACTGGCAGCAGTCATCCCCTTGGTGGTGAAGAGCGTGAAGTGCGCCACCGTCTTGTCAGACATCTTACGGCGCTGCACAATGACGACTCCAGGCATGGTGGCGTTGCACAGTCGTAGGAACTCGGGGAAGCTGATGTCTCTTGACAAGGCTCCACTCAGGCAGCTACTGGACGCCACGATCGGGGCCTACATCAATACGTCACACTCTCGGCTGACACACATCAGCCCACGCCACTACAGTGAGTTCATTGAGTTCCTCAGTAAAGCCAGAGAGACATTTCTCATGGCTCACGACGGACACATCCAGTTCACACAGTTCATAGACAACCTGAAACAGATATACAAAGGCAAGAAAAAACTCATGATGCTTGTTCGAGAGAGATTCGGATAAAAGATTATTTAAAAAAGGCAAAAAAAAAAACTTAACTGCTCTTTACTCGACCCTTCTTTTTATCCTGAAAACCAACCTAAAACATTCATGAAAGTCATTATCCTATAATGTGGGACTACCAGGTGCAATGTAATAATGAACTCAAGAAGTTAATGTACATGCACATCATGTGTAGGTGCGTGCACAGTAGCAGCGCTGATGAGGAAGGTTATGGCTGCACACTGACTCCAGTCATAGACAACTTCAGAGTGACGCCACCTAAACCTAATGGACCGATCAAACAAAACAGTTGCTGCATTTTACATCTGATTTTGAAGGATATGAAACAATAAGGTACAAATGGCAAAAAGTTCTATTAAATATTTCCTAGAATTGATTTTGCCGTCTCTCTGTTTAGAGGTTTCAATTGACAAATTCCCAACTGGAATCAAAACTTTGAATCAAGTTTCATTGTTGGAGTCATTGTGCAGAATTTACATCTTAGTCAATGTCACGAACTAAATTTGTCCTGTTGACCTGTACTGAGGCACAGACAGATTTTAGAGTTTAAAAACAGCCCATGATTATAGGAAAATATGTTTGGGGGTACAATTTCTCAATAAGTAATAATTTCAGAATAGGTTTGAAATTGAAGGAAGGAGAGAACAAGAGAGAACTGTCACAAAAGTTTTGTGTGTTACCCTTTATACATATGAACATGAGAGAGTACATGAAATAGATACTGTATAAGCCAGTGGCAAAATGTCCACCTTGCACTCCTACTTCCCTCAGCTAATGTTCACAGCCTCAAAGAAAAGACAAACGGCTTTAAACCAAATGGAAAAACTGAAGTGACGAGTACCTCTATTTAAGGATCCAGCTTTACTCTCCCTTCCTCCAATTCTCTGCGTATGTACTCTGCAGAGTGAAAGAAAAAAATGTCATGATGAGAATTCATTTACCGAGTCAATATTTGTCTCTGCCATCTTCAGGCTGTTTTTGTTTCGCAGTATTGTGTCAAACGTTCTGTATGCTTTTTTTTTTAATTTCACACACATTTGTCACAAACACAACAACAAACTGTCTTTGCTCTTGTGGCAACTGTCAACATGCATTCTCAGGGAATTCTCTTTCAAAAGCAAAAAAAGAGAACGAAAGCATTTTATTGTCTTGTATATATGAAAGTATATGTCTGAATATTGAAAAAAAAATGTATATGTGAACTAATTTATGACAGAATAGTCTATGTAAGGCACAATACTTGAAGCTGCAGTACTTTTTGGTTTTTGAAACAAGAAAAAACATATCAGAAGGACTTCAAAATGTTCGCCTTGCATTGCTCCAGGAGTCGGTTCAATAGTAAAAGCTGACTCTGCAGACATGTGATGAACTGCAAAGGACATGAAGTGCTGATGCAAAGTCTCCCAAACACAGACGTGTGCTGCGGATCCTACAGGTTGAACAGAGAGAGAAGTGTGGAGGCAGAGCAGTGGCCACGTTTAGCTGTGTCTCCCTCTGCAGTAATTCAGTCACAAAACAACGCCTATGACATGTCAACTTTGTGTAGGACTGAAAGTTGGATGATGCTTTATTTTAAAATTTCTGTTTTCAAGCTAATTTTTTAGAAACTTGCCTCATAATTTCATTTAAGAAAGTATTTTCCTACTAGGATACATCTCCCCAAAGTGTCTCTAAACAAGAGATAAATGAGAAGCTATACTTAGCTTCACAGGTCTGTAAAATTCTAATTTATTCCTAAGCCTTGGAAAATGTTGGGGGGAAATAAAAAAGAAAATGTCATAAGCAGTCGGTACACTTCCAGCTCGCATAACCTGGAGATTCGATTTAGAGAACAGCAGCTGAGCTATACATGCAAAGCATAACACTGTTCAGCATAAGTCAGGTTTCCAGTAATAAATAAATGAGTAACAAATATTACCTGGAGAGTGAAAATGAAAAAGTTCTATTACAAGTACAATTCTTAGGTATTACGTTTTTTCCTTTTATTCCACAACATTTCAGGGGCAGATTTTTTATTTTTTACTACACATAACATTTATTTGACAACTAGTTCTAGTTCTGTTGCAGAATTACTTTAATAATAATAATACAAAATAATTTATTATATATTGTATTACTCTAGGATAACTTTTGATTCCAAAAAGAAATTCACAAACAACTCAGAAGTATATAAAGTAATTGAAATTAGCTCCATCTATCCCAACTGCAACAACAACGTGACGACTACATCAGGAACGAGAATTTAATAATATAAAGACAATACCCTGAAAAATACATTTTTCTGCAAGTTTTGTCATTTTACTTAAGTAATACACGACTTTTAATTGTATTCCTCTGCTTTGGTATTGCTCTGGTAATACTTTTTATTTCAGTCAAAGATCATATTATTTTAGTTCTTATTTTGGATTAGTCAAACATTATTGCTGATATTGGTAAATATCAATAAAAATTTCTATGGCAGTATTCATTGATGGATGTTAACTAATTTAGAAATTCCTTAGTTTTAAGATCAAATAATATCAACAAGTAAATCATTCCATCCTGTAGAATAAAGACACGTTTATACGAAATTATCACGACAGACCTGTTCTATGGATCTCTTAGGGATACTGATGATTTTTTATGAACCTTATACATTTTTTAACAAAAAACAGCTGTTTTAGGAAATTATGAGCAGAGTTTCCAGGAAAAGTAGCAGGAAAATACAGGACTCCTAAAATAAAGTTTTATACTGTAGGTCTTGACTGTTTTATTAATTTCTTTTTCCTCTTCAACTCGTTTACTTTCTCTAATTCCTCACACAAGAACAGCCTTCTTTCTTGCCGTGTCTTAATGCTTTAAAATAACCAAATGGGAGTTCTAACTGTACCAAACTGTTCTTCATGAACATCAACCTTTTAGTGTCTTTATTTGTAGCCGAGCTCGATCTGTATTCTGTGCTTTAAAAGCTCCTTTCGTGTGTTTTCCAGTGTCGTCTGTTAGTAGCTCTTTTTTTAGAAACAGAATATGCTCCCTTTTATTTATTACAATAGGTAAATGATTGTACAACCATGTCAACATGTTCATGAAGTTGAAACTACGATTTGATACACTGATTTATTTATGTAACTAAATCACTGTTTTATAAACTTGTTGATGAATCAACTTTTTGTTTTAATTAAATTAGTTTTTTGAGAGGAGGAAGTCTTGAAGTTCTTTATTATTAAAGTTCTTACTTAATGTCATATAGTACCTACGTCATTCCAGCTTATCAAATGTAAAGATTTGCTGCTTTTCCTTGTCCTATACCTCTTATAAACTAAAAACGTGCATGTTCTGAGTGATAGCCACACAAAACAAATCACCTGAAGTAACTTTGCAAAGTTGTAATTGGACCTTTATATATTAGAAATACAATTAAATACAATACATTGACTAGTAAGTAATTACTACATGAATCACTAGTTAGTTACATATATGTAGTTAGTTATATTATCGAAATGTATCTGTTAAAGGGATTAAAATACAAACAGTAAGAATTATTTTCATTTTCATTTTAAATAAACTGATATGTGAACATTAGGTGCAACATCTTATTGAGAACTAATTAGTCATCAAAATCATCCATTTTAAAAGCAACTATAAAAACAAACCACTCAAGTGTTTTGAGACCAGAAAACAAGGAAAATAATTTCTAAAGTTCTTCTTTGAAAGAACACAATCTGCTATTATGGGTATATATGTATTTATGTACATTTGTCAAGCAGCAGGGCACAAGCACAACATGGATCCAAGGGTCCCAGTGTTGAAGTTGTCAGAACAGACAAAGAGAAAACTCACAGCAAGGAGGAAGTCATAATTTCTCTTAGTACTCATTCTACTTCCTGAAAAGATAATTTGGGAATTTTAAGATTTCCTTACCCTATATCCTGTCTTTACTTTACTTGGCAGAGTAAAGCTTGTCTGCCTGCCTTTCTCTTGTTAACGCCAAGCAGGGGTCTATATGAGCAGGAAGTTCTTGCAAAAAGGAAGTTTTGTTAAGGAAACATGGGTCCTCTACATGATGGAAATATGGTCCAAACTGACAATAAGTATGAACTTTAGCTTGACTAAATTAATGTACATTTTCTTTCTGTATTCTTTCCTCTGCCAAAGGTTTGCACTGAACTTTGTTACATGGTTTAACGAATCATTTAACCAACATAAAGATCATTTACTAAATTATCAGAAGATGGTTTGGACTCTTGGACATTTATCCATGTTCTGCTGCTTGTCAGGAGCTGAGCTGCAGTGGTAGCAGGTTATTTAGGGTAGCACAGACATCCTTCTGCCAGCAAAGGTGTCCTCAGGGGAAATGAGGTATAAAATCTCTCCACAGTGTTCTTGGTCTACACAGGATTTTCACACAAGGCCAGATGGGTGTGCCTGAAAAAGGAAAGACAGGACGCTCCATGATCAGAGGTCTGAACCATCTCAACCGGCTCCTGTCCAACGTTTGTACCCTGTTCTTCCAGACGCTGCCCTGGTCACCCAACATAATTAAATTCACTGTTGCCTCACAGCAGTTAGGTTAATTGGTGAATCTAAATTGCCCATAGATGTGAATGATTGTGTGTCTCTACACGTCAGCCCTGTGATGATAATTAGGGAAACAACTGGGATCTGACAGCGTACCTTTCGTTTAATGTCGGCCGACATTCAGCTCCTCCAGGTAACATCTGGAGCAGCTGTGTTCTCCAGTGAAAGTCTGAACACAGCTCTTGACATCTGACCACCAAGATTTGATCAGTTCATCTTTGAATCCAAATGTAAAGACTTTGCTGAGAGATTCCATTACGAGGACATGTGGAAAACATAGGGTGGATGAAAATAAAGAATCCTCACCCCAATATCTTTACTATCCCAAAGAGACTGAAGTAAATATTCCGTTCTCTTCCATAAACTCTTTGACTGTAACTTAATTCACATCAGTACTGGTGAAGATATGGATAATGGTGCATGTGCGTCTTATACTCAGGGAGGTTGCAGGTTTGACTGGAAAGATCAACCATCAACAATGCCGGCGCCATAAAATTACTGATTTACAGAATATAAATCACATATTTTGAAAAAGCTAGCAGATATAAAGCGAGGGGTCGTCATGGCAACCTGCTGTGCACCATTAGAACACCTTATACTGTATCAGCCATCATCAGCAGTGAACACAGTGGGAAATCCGTTCAGGTGAAAACCTTTACTGAGCTGCTGCTAGTGTGACATTTTGTTCATGCTGAGGTAAATGAGAGTCTTAATCCTGTCCAGACCTCCCTGCTATAAAACATTTCCCTATGACATCATCCCTCAGTGTAGGGCTAAAGTGTCACTGAAAGTCATGCAATTCAGGTGAAAGTCTAATTAAATATGGTGTCATAAAACATGACCAGTCAAGAGACTCAGCGTAATAAGACCTGCTCTTACACTTGTTATGTATTGCAAGAGGTGCTGCAAACAGGGATCAAGTACTAATGTTGAACACTGCAATTCTACGTTTGCTACGTCACGTGGCAGCAGCACATGCAGAACGCCGCTAGACTCGACCCAACAACAATAACATGGAGACAGACTCAACTGTATGGAGTGATTTTACGCTTGCTCAGTTCGACGGCTCCTTGTAAAATCTGCAGGGGAAGTGTTGTGAGAGAATTACAACAGAGCAAACTTTTAAATAACCTCTGAGACAGTACAACCAAGCGGTTACCTCTGGTGGCTCGATTCTAGCTAGTGATCGCACGAGAGGCGTGATGTTCTACTATTGAGGCTCATGGGATAAAGTCCCACAACCTCAGATATTAGCCGCCTCACATGCAGCCCAACTGGGTAATATCTAGATGTTTTTAGTGTTTCATGTCTGATGAATATTGAATTTTAAATCTGTTTGCACAGTTGTTTACAAGGATGTTTAATTCCTACGTCCTGCTTTTTACACAATTATTTATCTGAATAACAGATCAGTTCATTCATCTCTGTGGTAATCTGTTACATACTGTTATACAGTGTCAGAAGAGGAAAGTCAACGCCGACGCCTTCAACGTAAAAAGTATAAAATCTGAAACGGTGCCTGAAATGATACATTAACGGGAGCGAACCCTGATGTTCAGTCTGACCCTGCGGCAGCAGAGCGGTTGATCACTGCTGCCCGGTTTAGAGGCTGAAATACGAGGTTGGACAAACCACCTTGGTGAAGATTACTAGACTGCACCAATCATCCATCACGCCCAGGCCTGTCCTTGGAATACATAATGCAATGATAATCTGATCCAGTATGCAAATGAAGGAGCAGTAGGGTAACTGCAGGGAGAAAAGCCCACCTGCCCCGCAACACAAGTCACCGAGTACAGATCCGCTGTCAGATTACAGCCCGCAGTGGCCTTAACGCTGAGAGGAATGCAACAACCCAACAACTGGGTTTACTGACATGGTTTGTTTATTCAAAGTAGTTTACCTGCAGGTACACAAAGTGATTTAACCTCCACATGAGATTAACTGTAGTTCATCCAGCGTAGTGTCTGACCGCATTGGAACTGAACAGTGAGAAGCGCTCCGTGTCTAATCCACGTCAGAGCCGGTGCACGCACAATCCCATCGACTTAATGCACCGTGACTGATACGCCAACTTAGGTAATTAGATGGTTAGTCTGGCAGTGGTAAAACCATCTCAACAGACACATACAGAGATGATGTTGTAATGGGAAATCCTCATGTGGCGATGTCTGGAAACCAGTTTGTGCGATTTCCTTTACTGCACACATACACTGCTGTGAAGTATTTGCGCCTTCTGGATTTTTTTTATATTCAGGTATCTTGAGTCAACAGAATCTGCTGTCCAACCCTACGTGGCCCCATGACAAAATGGAACTGCCCCTAAACCTATTACCTGGTTCTTTGGTCCCGTGGCAGCAACAACTGCAATTAAACATTTGCCGTATGCGGCAACAACATCGTTAAATGTGGAATTTTAGCTCACTCTCCTGTGCAAAGTTGTTTTAACTTGGCCACACTGTAAGGTTTCAGAACATAAACGGCCTGTTTAAGGTCATGCCACAGCATCTCAATCAGATTTACGTCCAGACTTTGACTAATCCAGCATCAAAACCCTAAATTTCCTTCCCCAAGCTATTCAGAGGTGGACAAGCTGGTGTATTTAGGTTCATTGTCCTAAGAGTGCCTGCGTTTAAAACCACAAACGAATGGACAGAGTAGGATCAGAGTAATTCTTGATGACCACTGGTACATCCAATTGTACCAACATGCGAAAATGAACCATTAATTAATTCTGCATCGGTAAGATGGAAAGAAATATTGGCTAAAAATGTTTTACAGCACAGAATAACTGACTGAATCTAGGGCAGGATTTTACTTCCTGTCTCTTAGCATCACACTTACATCCTTTGTAGAGCCTTTACATCAATATATTATTTTATCATTTCAATTACGTGCAGAGTTCAACAACCCCTTAAAAGATGTCCATTTCCAACCAAAGACCTTTTGTCTCTATCAAGATGCATCACATTCATGCCCTTTTCCTACAGGATGAAAACAGTCTCTTCTCCCTTCGCTCCGTCACCTGTGCCAACAGTGGGAGCTGCTGTCATTACCATTTTAGGTCCTGTAGCCTGTAAAGCAGAAAACCTTCATATTCACACCTTTAAAGGAAACCCAAAATGTCACAAGCTGCAGAGATTGCTGTCCATAAAGTTTTCATAAATGTCACTGCCGATAGCAATTAGGTGTTTCCTGAAAGGCCAACCCTTCACAACAAAATGCTTCTCGCCGAGACACAGCAACGTAATTCATCCAGTTAATTCACTGATTTCTATTAAATAAGCAATGTGATTATTTTAGTATCTTCTCTTCATGTGGAGATATTCATTACTCCAGGGTGCTTTAGTATTTTTCGATGATTTCAAACAACTAGCTGCACTTTTTTAATCATCTTATGCATCTTTGTTCGATTTATCAATTAGCTCGAGTCCAAAAGGTCGAATCTTAAGACAAAACTTCTGTAATTACACTAATGGTCAGTTATGATGGATCGGCCAGAGTGGAAATATCCTCTCTGGTCTCCTAGCAACAGAGCGAGCCACTCAGCCTGTAGATTTGCATTAACAAGAGCTTCTGATAGTGAGGTTCTTCAGTCCCAGTATCAAGTATCATCTCTTCACTGGGAGCTTTTTCAGATGTGAACTGTAGCGTGATTAAAAAGAGGAAGAAAGACCCGGGTCTTGTTAACACCTGAGTGGTCGACTTAGTGCGATTGCATCTATTGTTTCGCAGCGAGGTCTTTGTATTCATCAGTTTAAAGTCTCTCTGTTGTGAGTAGATCTAAGAACATTAATGTTTATTAATGTACAGTGCCTGTATTATTACAGCTGTGTTTAATGTATGGTCATTATTTACCTGTTTATACCTGCCTATTATTAAACTAGTGTGTAGTTACTCTTTACGGATATTTTTCCAGTTCATGTTTTCTGGCATTTCCAGATGTCCTTTGCTGAAATACCATTAATGTCAAAGCATTTATTGATATTCATGTCCAGGGCCTATTATTAAATACTAATTATTACCTCATAGCTTAATACTCAGAGTGGTACCTTCCACATCAACCGTGTCTGGAGATTAATAGTCGCCATTTATTCACTTACCCAACAAGCCCCCAAACCCAGCTTTCAATAGAATTAAAAGATCGTTTCACTCAAACTCATTACCACTGGGAAAGAAGCAGTCTGCATTTAATATCAACACTGCCCCTTCTGATAACGTTCGACCTTAATTCTGCACCGCCCTGTGTAATAGTGTCATGTAATCCCTCTGCGAGGAAAAATTAAATGGAATTAATACATTAAAGATAAATTATATGCCTTTGTTAAAGCAAAGGAATTTCACCTAAGGGTGTCCATTACCTTTATATCGTAGGTGTGAGGGGTAGTTAATTATTGCATTTTACCACACTCCATCTTTACCTCAAACCTAGTGGGCTGTTTAAACACTAGTGCTCATGTTTGATCATGTCGTCATTTGTTACTGTGACTTTGTTCTTCAGTGCATGACAGCATCCCGGTTTATTTGCATGGCAGAATCCTGCGTATGTTTTTATGACATCCAGTTCATTCGAAATCACTGGCACAGTCTGACTTTTACATTTGTGCTTGTGTTTAGATCTTTATAACAGAGATCCGAGTCTCTTTTCAGACTGTGTCGCTCACACACACACACACACACACACACACACACACACACACACACCTACACCCGCCCCCCTACTCTTACTGTGCATGCAGGCAGACAGTGGTGAACTCTCATTGAAGTCAGCAGCAGCAGGACACAAGCTCCAGTCGCTACTAATGAGAACGATGATCTGGTTGGTCACAAGAAAACTGGCGGTTCAGAAAAACCTTTTTTTAAAACATACTGTAGAGTTTGCCACAAAGAACTTACATCTAAATGGGAAAGCACGTCAAAACCTTATCTCCAATTACAACAGCGCCCCAGGTTTACCTGTGTGTGTGTCTTTTAAAAAGAGAAATGCTACATAACAAACACAGTAAGCTCTGATGTCTCCACAGTAATAGAAAGACAACAAACGGTTTTAAAAAGCTGCTAAAAACACTTTATCTGTACCAGTTACACCCTCGTCAGTAGTTTGAATGTCTGAAGCTTCTCAGTGACCGACTGACTAATGTGAAAGATTTCTCTCTGGCAGACATGACAGCGAACATTATATGGAAGATGTAAAAACAGCCTCTCTTCTTCTCAACGATCCATTTTCCTCAGTATCATGTGATTTATTTCATTTTATTAAGTCTACATCATAGTGACTTCATTTACTTCAGTCATCATTTGAAAACAAAAAAAAAACACATCTCAGTTATGTCTTTGACTGACCTACCTCCTATCACACTCAAAATACACCGGTATATATATGAATGTCAATGCCATGTCAATGTGTACCTCTGAATAACAACACCCTCACAGAATCACGCATCCTAACACAGCATTTTCTTAAGTTCAATACATTTTGATGATTGTTAACAGTAAATGGTGCCTGGAACCAGCTTTTCTGGTCAATAAATGGGTTTTTGGCTGTTGAAACTAAATTTATTCAAAATGTATCAGTAAGAACTGGCCTGTTGGAAAATCGATACCAGCAGAATCAAGTAACCACTTTGATGTGAACTGCAGTAATTTGCTTACCGTACATCTCCAGTTACAATAAAGAGAACCACACAACCTGGCAACAAAGTGGTGCTTTGACCTAATTAATGCCAACGTTCTCATATTCAGCAGATGAACTATAAACATCCAAAGCAAGGAAAACAACAGGTGCTATAAAAGGCGAGTTCATGATCATTAAACCACGGTGCTGGAGAGTTTCTAGATATAGACAGCAGTGTAACAATGATCAAACTGACGAAAGACCAACTGAAACAACACTACGATAACTAGACACGGTTACATCACAATCGAGCTGCTCCAAGTTTAACAAAGGTGCAGGAGAGGAAATACAGAATGTAAGAACATTTCTTGGTTTCTTCTGAAGAACAACCCTAATCGCCTCTGTCTCCCCCGTACTCCATCCCTGTGTCAGGATGAGATATGTGCATACTGGCTCGTTCTGTTCGTCAGCAGTAAAGTGTCACTCACTGCAGGTTTCTCTGCCTGCGTGTCATCCACGGCTTGAAGAGCATGGATGAAACAAGGCTTTAGTTTCAGCTTGTCAGCTTTGACTGAGGCAGAGACAAAGGCAAAGGTGCCAGGAGGAAGACAAGAGATGAGACTCTGCCTTGGACACTCAACACGAACCTACGAGCAGCAGCAGAAACATGAAAGAAAAACGTGCGAGATGAGAGCACGGATGTGATGAATTCTTTAAAACCCTCTGGAGTTAAGGTTTTACAGGCTACTAGTATGTATTTGTTCCCCTCATGACTAACCCAGTGGTAACAGAGTTATTAGTTTGTCAGTTTAACCAACTTAAAAAGCCCCCCCGCCCTAAAAAATATATAATATATTTTTTGGTCATAGCGTCCAGCTATAGTTATGTTTACAAAAAAATAGATAAAGTTCTAGTGGGAACACAAGACTTTCAAACACCAGTGTGTGCCCACAAGTGTATGAATACTCTGCACAATGTGTATGCACCTAGTGAGGATGAACAGAACCAACCATGTGGCTACAGCAGTGCTGGTAATTGATGAATGGGGTGTTTAAAAAGCAGAATATGAATGAAGAAGAGAGGACCCAGAGGGAATATTCCACACCACTGTAATCAAAGCCTTGATAGTGTCCCCGCTTTTGACTAATAGCCCCAAAAAGAAACCTCTTACAGCCTGCCTGTTCTAGTCCCTGTCCTCAGTATGATGCAGATCTCTACAAAGATGCCCACAGGGTGAGAGCGGGAGTTTTCTCATCCGCCCAGCGTCGTCGTCAAATATAGGTAGGATACGTTAATGTGAACACTAAAGGAATTATATTTTTAATTGAAGTCTGTTTCGTCCCTTGACACAATTTATTTTACCTTTTTCATGAGCTTATTATAAAATTTTTATTTCACAGGAAAATTGTAATCCGAGTAAGGAAATGCTTGGAGGAAATTTCTTCAAATTTGGTACAAACACGGACTCAATTAGACTTCGATGGTTAAAGTTCAAGGTCACCTCACATTTATCCAATTGATGTTGTGAATGTGATGTAGGAGAAACCTAAAGAGAATCTATTTCTGGAAAAAATGTTACTTCGGGTCAAGGATGAACTGACAAAATTGTGGTGGTCAAAGGTCACTGGGACTCCATGTATGTCCATTTTCTCAATGCTATATCTCAGGAACACCTGGCGGGAATTTCATTACATTGATGGGACAATCATCCGCTTGGACTCATGCATAAACGTATTAAAATAAGTCTGGATAGACATGCGAGGCAACTTCAACGTCAGCGTCACAAGCTGAGGCGATGCGCTTAATGTGCAACCTGCGTAATTAATGTGTCCCTCCCATTCTACACCTTTGTTTGGAAATGCATACCTGTTCAGTAGTGGCTGTTGATTTATGCAGTTCACATAAAGTCATTCTTCACAGGCTGGTGAAGGTGGAGGGGGGGGCCTCTGATGAACGATGAAGGCCAAGAAAGTGCTAAAAACAAAAAAAGCACAATAATTAATGACTCACCTGTAGATAAACTGTGGCTATTCTAGTGTGCCATCAGGTCCGTGTCGCATAAAAATAAAAATCTGACCACGATATTAACCAATACTAGAACAAGCATTAGTAATGTGAGAGACCGGTTTCTCACACATTCTGAATTTCACAACCCAAACACTCAAAGACATTGATCTGCTCCAAATACTTGGAGTACGCTTGAGTCAGATTTGCGAAGCAGAACCTTGTAGCTGTCATGTAACCATATGTAGAATCACAAATCTGACTCAGGTTTGAAATTGTCGTACCCTGAGAATTTGAACACTTTCTCCAATATGATTAATACTTTCCCAGCAAACCCCCTGCTGACTCTTTATGTGTTTATTTCGTATTTTATTACATCCACGTTGCACCAACAGCAGTTAATGCTGTTAGAAGTCCAGTGCCACAATGTAAACACAAGTCTGAGCACACAGTAGCTCAGCCGCCTTTTCTCTTAAATGTCAGCAACACAAACACTAACGCACATGCTCCCACTGTTAGAAATGTGCAGCATTACCCGTGCACATTATGTGTTCATGTGGCCTTTAGCGGGGCTTCCTCAGAGGCGTGGCATAGACAAACCTACAAACAGTAATTGGGCCATTACGACTGCATTTGATGGTATTGATTCCACAGTTTGGGGTGCAGGTGGGTAATGGATGTCTAGACAGAGAGGTCCACATCGCGGGCAGCAGGGCCTGTGCGGAATTAAATGCAGTAATGTTGATGTTATTCATGCCTCAGGTGTGTTGTTATGTGCATCTCAGATTATTGGAAATGATGTAATTTAGTGGCCCATATGTTCTGAGTAGGTTTCTTGGGCTGTGGACTGATATTGCAGCGTGGAGAGATGCTTGGGACACACATATAAAGTAAAACAAGCAGCAAACGAAAGGGGAAGGAGAAATCATGAAGATATAGCCCCCAGTCCTGTTATCACAGTAGTGTAAACTGGTCCCAGCATGACCACCATCTGTTACAGATTCCTTCTCAACTTTGAAAACCGAGTCACCTAGAGAACAGGAAGCAGACCAGAGAGATCTCATCTGAGCCTCTGTGCTGATCAAAATCAAATATTATGGAGGCTGGGTTTCCATGGTGATAACATGCTGCACCCTCTATGACACTTCCAGATGCAGCAATGAGGGAGGCACCCCACTCCCCTCCTTAGCAGTCTGCCTTCTTGGACAAAACGTGAGCAGAATAGGCGAGTAAGCAAGCGGCATCTCGACCACCTTTTCACCTTTTGTGACTCTACCGCATTGTGTGCACAAGCGCCACCCCCATCCACGGGCTGTACAGGAGTGGGATCCTGCCATGTGTGGCAAACACATTTCCTGTACTGCAGAACAGTGACGGTCCACAGAGAAATGCCAGGGCTATCGACTGCTTCCTCTACAGGGGCACAATGTGTAACCTGCGAGCCCATGAAATGTCAATAGATATGAATTGTGTAAAGATCTCCTGATCCCCTAATTCAATATTGTAAAGCCTCACAAAAGGTCATACTTGTGTGGTAAAAATAACACTGTTTCACAGTCATTTTGTGTGTTTCATTTATGTTTAGTAAGGCTAAACAGTGCGATAAAACGATAGTTGGGATGTTTAAGTTTGACATGTACGGTAGCTATTACTCACTGCCTGCGTGTTCTTTGCTTGTGTAGTTGTGGTTTCTGGATTTGCTGCACTCGCCATAATGCTGCACGTATATTATTAAATTGGTCAACATGTTGACTTTTTTTAAGTGTGTTTATTTGTCAGGACTGCTTCACCTTCTGCCTGCGCTAGCCGTCGGGCGTGTGATGATGAAACGCACATTTTAATGCTTACAAGTCCACTGCCCCGGGGCTTTTCTCACCACAACAGACGGCTGCTATTAAAATAAGAGCTGCTCCTGAGGGGTGAAGGTAAAAACGGGCCACCACAAATATGATACACCCTAATGAGAAAGATCAACTAGCAGGACCGGAGTACAGGGCACATTTAGAGATACCTGCAGGTCTTGACTAGCTGGGTCTTTGCTTAGCCTGTTGCAGATATTTCTGCCTCCACGTGAGGGATAATTTTCACCGTGGTCCACTGATCTCCCCGCTTCATTAGGCTAAGTCATTCCAGTGATTGTTGGCAAAGCTGCAAATCAAGCAGTCTTACATTTGGGGACACCACTCCCATATATTTACAGGCCAGAAGCAAAGCTAAACAAAGCTGGAACATGACTGCAGCGTTTAAAATATGCAACAAAATGTTTTAGATTTTTTTTATTAATGTTTAACGGACCATTCATTCAACTTCTTTTGCAAACAATGTCTCAACTTAGCTGCTGTCACAAAGCAAACACAATCAAAAGACATTTAAAGAGAGTGAGAAGTGTTGACAACAGCGGGCTAAAAAACTAAATCTCATTTTATTTCCTGCCAATTCATGTAATTAGGAATTCTCATGTGCACCGTTACCACTGTAAACTGCAGCAAGTTCCCTGGAAATAGAGCTTGCAGATTGTAGTTTGAATTGTATTTTTTCTGTAAATCCCACAAATACATGCGCAGATCCTCGCTAAAGTCATTTGGTTTTAATCTATTATTTATATTCCAACCTTTTTTTAATGTAAACTATTTATATAAGTCCATGTTAGTTTATTTGTAGTAGTGAGCAGTAATTTATAGTGATGTTATCTCCCTACGCTCTGTCTGGTCAGACAGCTGTAAATGTGTGTGATAATGTGATATTTTGGTGAATAAAAGCTTTACATTTGACCGTGTCTCCTGTGCCTGACTTCTTGATTCCTCACACTAGGGCATGTTAACGACCAACTGGGAAGCACTTAAACAGATGAAGTGAATGGATTGTGGGTGGGGGGAGGACGCGAGTGTGAGTGTGCTGGGGGGCAGAATAGATGAATACACACAGGGCCTCATTCTGTCTGGTCCATTGTCTTAATTGTCATAGTATTCCCTTTTTGCAGACACTGTCCTGCGATCAGTGAAGGAGAAGCTGCAGAGTTCCCGCTCGGCGAGTGGCTTGCAGCACCACTCCCAGGTTTAAAGCTGTAAACGCAGACTTTATGTATCAGATGTGTGATGTGTGTTTCAGTGTTTAAGGTCTCACAGCATACATACTTATCCATACTAATGTGGCTGCTTATAATACCCAGGGGTTTATAGTTATAAATTACAGCAGCGCAGGAATCTCTAACCCAGGTGGAGGTGAGAGAGTCCAAAGAGTAGTCAGAGGGGTGGAGGACAAGGCCTTCAGCAAGTCTCACACTACTATAAACTCAAGTTTCAAGGAAATACGCATCATTCAGATGCATCACCGCCCATCAATCAAGTCCCAAGTGTGCTTTGACTTTAGAAGTATCTTCTGCAGAGTTCTACCCTTTTTAATTATTGAGTTATTGGTGTATTTTCAGGATCAATGACGCAAGCGTCTACACAAAGTTAATCAAGCGCTCTCCACTCGTACGTTTATGGGAAACCAGGACATACTGTATCTGCATGGCGATTAATTATTCCCCATTGAGGATCCATGCTTTGATTTGTCCCCAACTGAGCTGAAGTTTGGCTACACCAAACTTCGCAGGCACAACAACACATGCATTTTTCAAAAGGCGGATCATGAGGAGCAGTTTGGAGTAAGATAGCAGCGACACATTTTGTGCTGAGCACACCATGCATATTTCATAGGGAAAAATGTTTTCTCTCCACAAGCTTTGTCGATGCATGGACTCGAGGGGGATTCAGCGTTGTTCCCCCAACAGATAATGTGAGAAAGTGGAGGTATTCATCCCAGACTCTGTTGTTAACCAGTCGCTTTCATACATAAAATATGAATTTAAATGCTAATCATCTTAAATTACATGTCCACTTTGCCATACTTTTATCATCCTGTGAATTACATTCTTCAAGGGCTACTTTTTGTTTTCATGACCCTAAGATTGTTTTATTGCACAGTTCTTCTACATGAAACTAAGCGACCTCAGATCCCACTGTTCCTCTAACAATAATCTTTCTTCACGGTCATTTTCTCACATTAAATCTTTGTTTCTTGGTCTTGGTGGCAGGATTCTTCCTCTTTATCCAGCCCTGCCTTTTGTTCAGATTAAGTCATGTAAATGACAAAAACAATCTGTAAAATTGTCTATTTTTTTTTATTAAGCTCAAATTTTAGATTCTGGAGCCATGTTTGATATAGTTTGAATTTTTGTTTATAAATCTTTGTTCAGTTAAATATCCATCAAAAGGGACATTAGGAAGAAATGTGACACAAAAATGTCATGAGATACACGATTGTTATTTAATACACTGTAATTACCTAAATTCAAAAGCTATCAGTCTGTGTGTCCCTCATTCTTTTTACCTTCCCCCATTAATTTACCTCATAATAGGGATGAAATTAGTATATTTTAATAGGGTTTAATGTATTCATAAATACACTGGAGGGTAGAATGAGCTTAGAAATTACCCAAATAATGAAAACATCTATAAAGTTATAGCTTAAAAAGCTTTTAAGCCTTCATTTCTGGCAATAATTGAGGGTCTGTTTTTAAGGTCTTTGCTCACATTAAAGGGCCCAAATATTGTGAATTAATACATCAGGACACTGCACCTCATTAATGGTTAATTGGAGCTATAAATTGAAGATATCAATCCCAAAACATTACAAAAACACATACGCTAAATATCCTTTATATGTACCTAGAAACAATTATAACAAAACAAAAAACAAGTGATCACATTAAATGTACTAAAATGCCTGTTTAAACCCAGAAGACTTAAATTTGAAGTCAGTTTGCAAGATGATGGTGCATGTGTAGGAGTATATTCTGAAGTCAGACGCTGTGGCAGCTGATCGAGTTCCACCTAATGCTTTTCTTTCTGACCCGATACTCAGTCTGAACCAAATCTATCTGGACTGGCTCCGTAATGAGATGCATTACAGTCGTGTGGCACAGAAATCCAATACTCCCAGCCGTCCTCCCTCCACAAACCCACTATCAACCAGGCCATAAACTGGGCTAAATTTAGTCGAGTCTTTTGTCTCTGGCAGCTCTGAAATCGTATCGTTTTTACTTCTGAGATTTGTCAACACATTGAAAATTGATGTCTCATCAGATGATGTTCGCGCCGTTTTAAACATGATTCCATCGATTCCTTTCTGCCAACTCGTCTGTTATCTGTACCTCCCGCGCCCTCCCCGCTGCACAACTTGTCACTTATTTCAATATGGCAATATGGTTTCATGACGAGATGATAAAGGCATTATCTAGTCTATTCTAGAACTGTCAGATGCCGTTGCTGAGTGGGTAACAATTAATTTTCTCCAGTGACAATGCATCAGCTGCTCCCTGAAGTGAGATTGAATTTCTTTGTCAATTTGTATTTGAAAATGTATATTTCACAAACGGACATGTGCTGTTCCATTTGGCATACGTTGCTGTGCTCACAATCCATTTGATTTCCCTCAGTGGGGCCCCAGAGCTGTCAGCCGGCAACTCAGTGGGATGATATCGATTGTGACAAACTGCAGCAGATGACAGCTGAAAGATGATGGCGAGCGATCGTGCTACACTGCTGGCAGAGGGGAATTTACCATTAGGAGCCCTGCATTATGTTTCGCATGCATGCAAATGTATGCACGTGGCTATGGCGCCCTAGAAAGCAAAACAACTGTAGCTACATTTATTATCCTAGCAGCATAATAACATTTAGCAAGTGATTTATTGAACACTATAAGGGTGAGTTATCGTTGTTAATTTATATCTGCTTGCCATTGCATTATAGTGTTATAAATAAATGTTATATAATAAACTGTTTTATTTATTATGTTGTAATTTTATTAGTACAATACAGTTCTTCTTCTCTGAATCATAACCAAGAGAAGTAGTGAAAGTACCGCGGCCAAGACATTTCGACGCCGATTTGACACGCAGCCAGTGCGTGGTGGTCTTAACTGGTCAAAACAAACAATGGCAAACAAAATGTTTTTTTATTATTTTACGGCGAGCTCGTCCCTATGACTATGTTTACATGCACAACAGAGAAAACTGCTTTCTCTAGTAGACGGGGAACAACTTTTACATCATAGTATGAAATCCACACACACATGCCATTTGATTACCCCCTTCCCCCCCACCCCCCAACCAACTGTGTAGTGACAGAAACTGCTGCTTCTGATGTTTCCATCATAGAGTAAAGTGAGCGTAGAGACATGGCTGATAAGAGAATAAAATAAATCTGTGGTGAAAGCAACTTATTTAGATTTCTACGAGACACCTTCGTGCTACCGTTAGCATTTTTCTACACAAAAGATAAAAATATAACACCCCCCCCCCCCCGATGTGTATAACATTAAGGTTTCAAAGACAATTAATGTTTTTTCTTTAATATTAATAAAGGCATATAATGCAATTATTCCCAATAAAGATCAATATGACAACAAAATAGTGCGATACTATTTTTGTGTACCACCCAGCTCTTCAACACAGTGCGACCTGTCAATCAGAGATTAACAACAACACATTCTTATCGTGTCAGAGTATCAGACGTAGTATTTTTGATGGCAGTCGCGTGACTCCATGTTGACAGCCGACCTGAAAGTACACGTGTGTCTCTGCCTCGTTCCTATTCCCCTGGAGTTCCATCTCTCCTGGGCCGAAAGATTCAACTCACGAATCTCAAATCAGTCCATGAAAACATAATGAGCAAACATGGCAGTGGAGAAGGTCTGATAGACGAAGGATTTTGTGCAGCACAGTCCCAGCACACACTTCAAAGAAAAGCACCCTATCCCTGGAGAAGCCTCTTGCTGCTCTCCCCCTTAAATACTGCAGCAGCATCTTCCCCCTCCCGCCCTCTTCCTCTCCTCAGTTTCTGCTCCTCTAATTAAAGGTCTTCGTCCTGCTCCCTGACAATCACTGCAGTCTTTTCCGTTTATTTGCAGCCCGGATAAAGACGCAGCTCTCAGATACGAATTCTAAATGATCTAATTTCACATTCAATTGACCTACGCAGTTACACAAGGACATTGTTTAGCTGGATGGACAGAGAATAGCCTGGGTTTTTTTATGCATGAAAGAGCAGTGTGTGAGGTTAACGACAAGCATAACTTTTTTTTCATTAAATCACATCAAGAGAAGAGAAACGATAGGTCTAACTGCCAATGAAACCCTGGGGGGATGTTGCAGCTCCAGTGAACAGGACTAAGGGCCCCATCGTTGCTAGAAACCATTACCCCCCACCTACCCCCACCCAAAAGCTGTTCCACTGCCACGGCCTCCACCGTGCAAATGAAATCAGTAAAATTGTAATTCGACTGTCTCCTTTGTTCTTAGACCTTCTAGTCCAGGGTCTCTGGCACAGGTCTTTTGAATATTTTCTTCCCATGCCACTTTAAAAGTTGTACTTTTTACTGCACTACAGTTAACTGACAGCTTTACCACAGACCATATGCAGAGGTTTATACAATGTAGTGATAGTCGTGAGATCTATTCAATATTATGATAAGTGAAATATGATTTATGCAAAATGTTAAATATTTAATGGCTCGTGCCATTAACAAACATTGTAATAAAAAGACTGCGACTGTGAAAGATATCCAGGTAATTTCTAGGAGGTGAGCCTCATACCATCTTCAGATAAACCTTCTCCCTCCAATAGGAGGAACAGCTTATCTTTGACATATTCTCCAACTCTCCACCCTGTACAGTACAAGTTGTTACAAGTCTGAATAAAACTACAGGAGATTGCTGTTAATTTAATACACTGAGCTGATGTTAGCTTCCAATGCCTCAGGTGAGTCCTATTACAAGCCTGAAAAGAGCATTACCTCACTGCAATTCATAGGCACTGAAACAGAATACGCAAGAAAATGCAAGTGGGAGAAAGGGGATATCCCAGGCCCAAACTGAGTTCAAAGAGTTGTCATGTGTATTGTCTGTGCAGGTCATGAATTATCCATGATTGCAAAATAGATTGCTTGCTGCACTACATGGAATAACGGTATGTAAATAATGTGGAACAAATCCCCAGGAATATGCATGCATAGTCTGTCTGGGTTCAGAAGGAGAGACAGCTCAGGAGCATGTTTCCTCTGCTCTTCATTCTGAACTTTGATTAAATAAAAAGATTCGACTTCCTTTAAAACCATAATAAGATTTCATACAACTATAATAACTCACAAGATATAATCTGTTGGGTAGATTATGTAGACATGTACAAACAGTTGATTTCTAAGTCGAGTTATTTCCTCAGATTGTTTTGTCTAAAAAATATCAGGAAACAAAAAATATTTCTTTAAAATGTATCAGAATAAATTAAATATTTGGACTATTGTTGTGTTCATTTTGTGAAGAACCCAGTCACAATTCTATATTTAACTTAATGTTCTATCACACTCCAAGGTGACATGTCTTGATTTAGTACATGTCTAAATCCCTAACATCTGCATTAGCATCATATCAACAAATTCTTACATTAAAGAAAGTGAAACCAAACTGAGTTTTGATTAAGACAATTAACTTATTATACTTAAAGTAGTAAATCAACTTCTGCATTTCCACTAATTGTTGCTGCTCAAATTCCATGATTATATTTTTCACCGTAGCCTCCACACAAGACATGGAGACAAAATCAGCACAATAACACTCCTCCATTAATCCTCTAGAAACCAAAGCAAACAGTAAAGTCTGACAGGAGAGGATGTGGTTGCTGGGGAAACAAGAGACAGTGATGTCCGACACCTCAGGGACCAGACGGACTGATGGGTAGCAATGGGAAGTGCCTGTTGCCATTTGGAGGCAGAGGAAAACAAAACGTGTCATTAATGAAAGAGTGAAAAAGGGACGTGCATAAGCTGATGACGCAGACGTCAGTCATCTGGTCGTCACACAGGTGGAGTGGCAGCTACAGTTTACAGCAGGCTTGCCTGGGGGGTTGCCATGTCATACCCGTTATGTATTATACACACATTTTTTGGCGACAACTGCAGAGAATTTTTATTTTACTTTGCACACACAAAACTAATAAGACATGACATTAAGCTAAGCTAGATTTTGAATGTGCTAAGCAGTTGAGTTACAATGGTAAAAGACATCATTATTATGTCTTATAAAAAAAGAATTAGACGAGCTATGCATCTATGCTTGAACTGCTGGTAGAAGAGTTTGCGAACAGACAGGACATAAATTCACACAGCTGCAAGTGACTGATTGAGTCTTCAGAGTTTTTAGATGTAAAATACTATGTTGACATTTAACTACAGTTAAGTACTTGATTAAGTATTGGTATTACTCAATTTGCATATGACATGAAGTTAGTAAACATACCTTTACATTAATCTGTGTCTAGAACACCAGTAAGTTTACTTAGTTGCGAGTTGCGAGTCCGTTTCATACTCAGCCAATTGAAGAGCCGCCATCTTTGTTTTTACTCGGAAACAGATTCACGACCCGGGAAACAAATTCAAGGTTAAATGTACTTTAAATCAAACTATGGACTGAATATTTTAGCATCCAGACAGTAGAATATTGTTCGGCGAAAGGAAATAATTTTTCCATTTGGAGATACCGTAACAAAAATAATAATGATATAACGTTTTTTAAATATCACGGTGAATCAATTAGCTGTGCTAGCTAATACACGGGGGGCATACGCTTGCTAACACGGAGACATTATAAACTTGGCAGCAGTTACAGTCCACAAACTGGCACATTAAGGCAAAAATAGCTGCTGAAAGCACCGTTTCTACGATGGAGTGAGAGAGTAAATGTGTTGGGGCGAGACTCACCTTTATGAAGGCCAATCACCTGTGAATCAGTCCTCCAGAATCTGCCTGAGTTTCTCCTGGTGCAAAAATATGACAAGTCCTCCCAGCATCTCTGGTCCCACTAAACTCCCTAAATTAGCTGTAAAGATCACTGCTGGATGATCCATCGCGTATATATAAACTCAGCGCAGACCGATAACTACAAGTCCCAAAATGCATTTCGGCAACAAACCAATGAATTTAAAACCAACTGTGACACACACCGCTAAAAGCAGGTGGATGCTAAAGGCTTCTGGCTTAGAAAGTATTGGGAGATGGACACGTTGATTTTGTTTTTCATGGAATTTACTGAAATAAAGTAAAATTTTATTTGCATGAATATTTTTTTTATACAAACACTTTCTTGGTGTGAATGAAGGTAAACAGTCTCTTAAATAAAGTTATACGGTCAGTATTGTAAAGGAATGGTACAGGATGGTTTAGTGATACTTTACTCAATAAGGTTACAGACTTATTATTAAGTAGTTTAGTTGCTGTTGTAAGAGTGACAAATAAAAATGAAAACAGGTGCAATACAAAACAGAAGCTGAATGGCAATGAAATGTATATACAAAGACATGACCCATCAGCACATAACTATAACCTAGATTTAGTATCGTTCACTATTGCTGTTGGTTCTGTAAAAGCTCTGTGCTGCCATCCTGTGTTAAATGATGGGGTGTTGCAACCAGCGGGCTCACAGTGTTGTTTTCATCATGTTATATTCAATTAAACATTAAACTCTATTTATTCTATTTCTGTTTATTTCTATTTGATGTAGTTTTTATTTTTTAATACTCTAAATCTATTAGCCTCAGTTACTTTACAGATACAAAATCTAGACAAATAAATAAATAGTAAATGAAGATCTAGCGTGTGCATGTGATGTTTGCAAATGAATGTATAGTATAAGTATAAGTATAATCCAGTAAATGAATGAGCATCATTTTGAACTTGGCAATTTTGCATAAAGGGTACCTTTACTTTTCCTACTCTTGGTAATGTTTTGGTCCTATTATTTTGGACCAGATATGCACAATCTGATGGCATCCAGTTCAATACTAAAATCCTTTGTTTTCTAACAGTAATATGAAAATAACTTTCTTAATGTTATCAACTCAACATTGTGATTCGTGGGTTTTTCTGCATCAAAACTCGTGTAAACATAGCTTTAAGATTTTTAATAAATAAAAAATAATCAGTTCAGCAGATTCCTCTGGCTCCTCCCCAATCTTGACGTCACAGACAAGCGGTCAGTTGCCAAGGAGACTAACAGGACATTTTTGCCGTTTATTAGCTTAGTTGTTAAAATAAATGGCCATCAGTAAATAATTTGTTCATATCACTTTGTATAATTAAGAAGAGCCGATCATAGCTTTCCATCATTCCCTGACATCTCCTCACCCATGGATGTGTCTCTGTCCCACTCCTCCCCCCGGCGGACACACATCGCGTTTTTTATTATGTTTTTTGGAAGCACCAGGCTGAAGCATCAGGTGTGTGTAGCTGCTCTTTAATAAAACTTTAATAAATAGATAAAATATTTTTCGTGCAAAATCTAATGGTAGAGCTCAACCGCGCGTGCGCAAAGGCTCAGTCTCCTCTCCTGTGAGTGACCGATAGTGACCTCGCTTTCTGCTGCAGCTTCTCCAGCAACTTGCACAAGATCAGGACACAGTCACAGAACAAACCAGCACACATCGGGAGCGATGGCCGGGATTTTCGGGAAGATCTTCGTAGGTATTTACGTGGAGATAAAACGAAGCGACGGTACGTTCACCCACATACCCCGCTCTCCATCCGGCTGGTCCGGATGAGAGCAGCTAACACAGCGGGTGTTTTTTTTTGCTAGCTAACAAGCAGCTGTATAAACATATCCGCAGCGTTTACGTTCAGAATTAGGTGTTAAAGCCTGACAGCCAGCATAAATGGTGCGTTACTGCCATCGGCCGCCAGTCATGTAGGTGCACGCTGTCCGCCTGAGCCTCCATGCGGGCGGGTCCGTCCACCTGTGCGCACGTCCGACAGTTACTAAGGCAAAAAATGACACATGCAGCGATTTGCATTGCTTTTTCCGCTGCATCATGGCCCAAACCCCTCCAGCAAAGGATGATGCATGCCCTGCATCATGCAGCAGTGGCCTGTGAATCACGGGCTGATTGATGGATGGATGGATGGATGGATGCCTACACTGGGCCTCTCCCCTCGGACTGCATCTCATCTCACTTGCACAAAAAAGACCTGTGCTGAAACTCATTTTGTGCTGTATAAAAATGTGCTTTTAACAGTGAGCCGCTGCTGTTGAAGCAGTGTGGCACACTTGCTGTAGTGAAAGTCTTATCATCATCCCTCGTGTGCCACACCCTTTAGAACCTCAGTACGGCTATTTTAGTGTTGAATTGTCATTAAAGACACGAACAACCACATTAAAAAGTTAGAATATGCATCATGGCATGGGAACACCTGCAGGTGATCTCCTCAGTCAGAGATGCAGCATCTTAAAGTAGCGTGTGTTAATGTGTGCCTCTGATTTAAAGCTCCAGCAGCATGTACTAGTGTGTCCTGACGCTTAGCAGTCCAGGCAACTCTTTACATCCTCTCTCTGCGTGACTCGCACTGCAGGACGAATACACCAGGCGATGGTCACATCACTGCATGAGGACAACGAGAGCGTGACAGTGGAGTGGATCGAGAACGGGGACACCAAAGGGAAAGAGGTATAGCTTCATTTATGCGGTGGAATGCATTTATTGCTCTGCTCTCATCAATCTTTAAATGTCGCTCTCACAGTTTAAAGTGCCAGGACAATAATGTATGTGACAACAAGATGAAGTAAAGGTAACTTAATTTCCCGCCAACGTTTCTCCTACATTGTAAATCCTGCTGCAATGTTTTCAGGCGTTTCTAGCTAACATAGCTCTGTGCCCACAAATGATTTACAGTTTGCCAGAAATCAGATTTTTCTTTTCTTCACCACATGTATGTTACATGTTAACAAGCTCGCTTCTCTAAACTTCAGGCCTCCACAGCCTTTTCAGATCGGAGTGCCTTCCTTGTGCTACTGTTCCTCTCCCACAGATCATCAAGGATCAGCATCACTTTCATTACCATCATATTAGAGAAGGAAAGGCTCCTTCATTGTACCTGTGAACATGTCACCACTGAATTAAAGTAGACTTAAAGAGCTCTGAGAAATTTAATTTCACGTATCCTTCTGAAAACTGGTACATGTCTGTAGATAATTCCTCGCACATTCTTTACTCTGCTTGGCAGAAGCGTTTATCCAAAGCAACTTACGAGGAGCTAGCACTGCCTGTCTTGCTCGGGGACACACCTGGTTGGGGGGATGGGCTAGAAGTCAGCTTCTACATCCCTGTTTGATGCCTATCCCATTGAGCTACCATGCCACCACATTCTCTCTTGTTCCCGCCTCAGATCGACCTGGAGAGCATCTTCGCCCTCAATCCAGATGTCGCTCCCGATGACGAGATACCACAAAGTCCAGAAACTGTGCTGCCTCCCTCCAGCGTCGCTAAAACCAGCAAAGTCCCCAAGGTTTGCGTTCAGAAGAGAAAAAGAGAAGAGAATGAGCTGTTCTTCATTTCCAAAACTATTTGGAATAATTTCAGCCTGTCCACATTAATCTCTGTTGATGTGTTTTACTTTAGACCAAGCGGATTACAGCGATACCTAAGCCTGAGAATGCTCCTCGCGAGAACAGAGGTATGTTAGCTTTAAACGTGTTCAACCACTGGATCCACTGACTTCTCAGATTTAAACTGAACTGCATGTGTTGCCACCAGCTATGGAAATAGACTGTTTTTATTCATTTGGGTGAACTGGACCGTTTAAGTTGCACAGATATGTGATTATGTTGGACCGTGTGCTCCTCAGCTGCAGCGGTGGGAACCACCCGGGCCCGTCCCAGCCAGCACAGCCAAGCTGCAGAGCCTCCTCCACCCGCCATCGCTCCCCAGGCTGCACTCAACCAGTCCCTGATACAGCAGCAGAATGGTAACACGCGCTCCTCTGTGTCTGAGTCTCTGACGGACCAGTATCTCTGCTTTTGTCATCTTGGTGAGAGTGTGTTGGAGAGGCAGAGGCAGTGATGTCATGCTGGCACACAGCTGTGAGTGAGGGTCTCAAAGGCTCTTTCACAGCTTCTGGATGTGAACTAGTTTTCAGCCGTGGCCGTTAGAATTAGCATAAATACTGTATGTGCTACAAACACTTAAAAGTCTTAGGTTCTTCTTTATACTGTGTACGAATCCTATAATTGAAGAGTCAACAAACTTTATTCTCTCTGTTTCAGCTTCGCCCTGTTTAAATGAGAGGAGAGAAAAAGTAGTAGTGTTTTAGAAAACCCTCGCCCTCAACACCATTTTTATAAATGTTGTAAATTATTGTTATGATGCTAATTGTTTATTTTCTTATTTTTAACACATCCAGATCTTTTTTTTTTCAGTTCTATAGAACTATATGTGGGTTAATGAACTTCACTTGAACTGTGAAAACCTTGTTATTGATGAATTATTTTTAATCACCTGTTTGTCCCAGCACGAAGGAAATCTAATTGTGTGAAGGAAGTGGAGAAACTGCAGGAAAAACGAGAGAAGAGACGACTTCAGCAGCAAGAGCTCAGAGAGAAGAGAGCACAGGTGAGCAGCAAAGCCCCACATGTGTGCGTTTATTACAGAGGAGGAGCACACACGTGGGACCATCAGCATCATTTCTGCATTGACAAGGAAACGACAGATGGATTTGGAGCATGTTTAACTTGACACTCCTGTTTTGTGTTCCCCTGCAGGAGGTGGATGTCAATTTACCCAACTACGAAATCATGTGTATGATCCGAGACTTCAGAGCCAGCCTGGACTACAGGCCTCTAACCACTAACGACCTGGTGAGTCTGGTTTTGGAGTCTGCGCTACTGCAGCCGTCTGCAGGGGAATGTGTGATGCATCTAGTGGAAGCTTCCAGATAAGGAGAGACACCTGCTTCTGGTTATTCCCTCAGTAATCATCAGAGAAGCAGCCGCAGAACATCATATACTGTAGTTCATGCGGGGAAATGAAAGGCCAAATGTCGTTTTGGAGAGGAAGCATGGTGCTGTGAATGCAGCGGTATAACAAAGCGTCTCACCTGTGCCGTTTGTGTTGCAGATTGAGGAGCACAGGATATGTGTATGTGTACGTGCACGCCCCCTCAATAAAAAAGGTACGAGTAGCCGCGTGTAGCAGTGGACGTTGTTAGTGAAGCCTGATCAAGGTTTCTTCTAAAGTGATGGGGTTTTTTTGCTGTTTAGAACTGACTTCGAAGGATTTAGACGTGATCACTATTCCCAGCAAAGACGTGGTGATGGTGCACGAGCCCAAGCAGAAAGTGGACCTGACCCGCTACCTGGAGAACCAAACATTCCGGTTTGACTACGCCTTCGACGAGAACTCCACCAACGAAATGGTTTACAGGTAAATAAGGTTTGTTTTTATGCATCAGCACCGAACATAAGTCGGTCAGAAGTCGCTGACAGACGTCTGGTCGCAGGTTCACTGCTCAGCCGCTGGTTGAGACCATTTTTGAGAGGGGAATGGCGACCTGCTTCGCATACGGACAGACTGGAAGTGGGAAAACGCACGTGAGTGGTTTAATCTGGAACTTAGGAAGAGTTTATGTTGTCACACGTTTCTGGTCGGTACCCACACGGTGTCTCCTTTCAGACAATGGGAGGAGACTTTTCAGGAAAGAACCAGGACTGCTCTAAAGGGATCTACGCGCTGTCTGGTTGGTTTCTCATTCTGTATCTGCACTGCTGCTTACTCTGACTCTATTCCAAGTCTTCTTTCTCATTTCCCACAGCCAGAGATGTTTTCCTCATGCTAAAGAAGCCAAATTACAAGAAGCTGGATTTGCAAGTGTTTGCCACATTTTTTGAGATTTACAGCGGGAAGGTGAGTGACTTTTAACTTCCTTTAATAATAAGACTGATTCATTCTGCTCCTGTCAGAGTTCGTCAGAGACACATATTTAATTCGATTTGTTAGATAAAATCATTGTATTCACCTAATCCCGACAGCTGACAACATTTAAAAAAGCTGCCTCATGAGCTCTGCAGACACCAGGTGAAGCACTGAACCAGTTTGTGTTTGCATTAAAGGTGTTCGACCTTCTAAACCGCAAAGCTAAGCTACGGGTGCTGGAGGACGGAAAGCAGCAGGTGCAGGTGGTGGGGCTGCAGGAGAGGGAGGTGAAATGCACCGAGGACGTTCTCAAACTTATTGAAGTGGGAAACAGTTGCAGGTGAACATTAGGAGGGATCATTGTCTGAGTAAGACATTAGCTGAATGGTTGTTGTAAATAGTATCTACAGTATAATCTTAGGTGTTTTCTGTGTCTCCTTCAGGACGTCTGGTCAGACCTCAGCCAACGCTCACTCCTCCCGGAGCCACGCTGTGTTCCAGATCATTCTGCGTCGACGGGGGAAGATGCACGGAAAATTTTCTCTAATTGACCTGGCAGGAAACGAGAGAGGGGCGGACACATCCAGCGCCGACCGCCAGACTCGCCTCGAAGGAGCCGAGATCAACAAGAGCCTGCTGGCATTAAAGGTCCGCTCCCCCGCCTCCTGTGCATTAGTTTTACTGTTTGCTGTAAAGGTTTCTCTTTCCATGAAAGCAGCGCGGGGGGCTCGTAGGTCCACAGCCAGAATATAGAAGCTACAAAATGTTTGGACATGTTTGTCGCTGCCAGCTCTGAATAGTTGTGCTGAATTATTGTTCCGTCATTACTCCTCTCTCTGCAGGAGTGCATTCGAGCCCTGGGCAGAAACAAACCTCACACTCCGTTCAGAGCCAGCAAGCTAACGCAGGTGCTGAGGGACTCCTTCATAGGAGAGAACTCCAGAACATGCATGGTAAGAAAGGAGCAGAGCAGCAGGAATCACTGCAGTAACATCCATTAGTGGGTGGTGTAACGGTGCAATGTTTCCCTGCACAGATTGCAACCATCTCTCCTGGAATGGCCTCTTGTGAAAACACCTTGAACACACTGAGATATGCCAACAGGTAAAACAGAATTGAACTGAGGAGGCTGGTCCGTTGTTAATATTAAAAGTAATCACTCACTCTCCCGTCTCTTTTTTTCCAGAGTGAAGGAGTTTGGGATAAGTCCCTCAGACATCCCCTTCTCCCAGAGCGGGGGCGGCGGGGGTCGCTCTGAGCTCTCCCCTACTTATGAGTACGATCTCCCGTTACTCTCTCCACTCACAGGAGCACGTGTGTTCATGTTGACCTGCTTTGGCACCATTTAGCTGCTGTGTTGTGTTTTTTAAATTGCTCCTCCCTCTCTGGCACACTGAGCATTTTCCCACAGCAGCACATCTGTAGTAACACAATGCATCACAGCTGCATAGATACAGATACCTGAGCAGCAGCTGCAGTGTTTTCACCTGCAGCACTGATGTGCGTTGGCAGGGTAAAAGAGCTCGCCGCGGACCCTGCAGCGGTGATGGAGAGCCATCAGGAAGGACACATCAACCAGCTGGAGGTGCTGGAGGCTCAGTGGGGGGTCGGGAGCTCTCCACAGAGAGATGACCTGAAGCTTCTCTGTGAACAGAATGTAAGACACTCACTGATTTACCAGCACGTACTGTATGTTGAAGGGCAGCTTTATATCTGTCGTGTTCAATACTCACCACAAAAAGCTGTGTTCATGCTGCAACTTCTAGAATCTTTTCCAGAAGTTAAAAAACAAACTTCTAAATCATTTGAACTCAGTCTGATCAGTATGAGTCGATTCTGCCAAGGAGCAGAGCTGATACGTGTACGTCCAGAGGTTCACCTCTGGACGTACACGTATCACATTTAGATACGTGTACATTTAGATGACGATGATGGTTTACAACAAAAATACAACTAGGGAGCTGAAACAGTGACGTCAGGATTTACCGTGTCCCTGATGTGAAGGTGTGGTGCTCTTTGTAGGAGGAAGAGGTCTCACCGCAGCTCTTCACTTTCCATGAAGCGGTCTCTCAGCTGGTGGAGATGGAGGAGCAGGTTCTGGAGGATCACCGGGCTGTTTTCCAGGTAAAGCAGGGTCATGTATGTAGTTAGGTGTTAACAGTCAAATCTGCAGGGGAGACCGAAACCAGTGATGTCTGCTCTGACTACTACAGAGAGCAGCTCACCGTGACACAGCGAGTCAGATCACTATTTACAGGTAACAGTAAAACAACAGCTTTTACACAGATTTACAGTAAATCGCTGTATGTGAAGATCAGTACCAGTGAAATTACAAACAGAATAAATTGCTAAAAATCCAGTTGGCAGACAGATCAATTCAAGATACAAGGACACTTTAAATCGTCCACTTGAGCCATTGTGCTGAGACACAGTGATGCAGATGTGTGTAGAACTGCATTTCTTCTCTATGTATATAGACGTGCCACTTTTATACTGCAACAGAGCTCCTGATACCTACATACCAGGAATCTCTTCGTCTTGTGTTAAAAGTTTGAACCATGCGAAAACTGTAAAACTGCATAATGCGCCTTACAGGAGTCAATCCGTTGGCTAGAAGATGAAAAGGTGCTTCTGGAAATGACGGAGGAGGTGGACTACGACGTCGAGTCATATGCAACTCAGCTAGAACAAATCCTGGACCAGAAGATCGACATTCTCACCGAGCTGAGAGGTGAAGTCATCTGTCCAGTCCCTAAATGTTAAACCCGTGTCAGGCAGGGTGAGGTAGTCACTTCGTTAGTAGCACTAACGAGCACAGACTCTGTTCTCATCAGATTACCTGCACTGCCTGCATAATAGAGGCTAAGTTAGCTTAGCTGCTAACTTTGCTATCAGCACCCTGAAATAGAATAGGGAATAAATTAATGCAGCTTCTGCAAACAAGGATAGGAAAAGGACTTGGTGTAAAACCCTGTTATTGTGGAAAAAGTGCTGCAGGACAGAGCAGGTGACACGTTTTAGTTTCCTGTTTCCAGTTCAGTCATTGGTTTCTCTTCTCTTTCAGATAAAGTCAAGTCCTTCCGCTGTACACTCCAGGAAGAGGAACAAGCTAGCAAACAAATAACCCCCAAGCGGCCTCGTGCACTATAAGCACAAATCAAATGAGATTTCACTGTTGATATCGACTGAAGTGACATTCTGTCTTTGACAAAAGAGCTGCTTTAGCTCAGCTGTGATTTTATGACTTACTGTCTCTGTGCTGGTCTCCCCACTCAAACGCTCTGCTGTACAGGTTGCCGTCGCTTCCCGTCATCCATCCGTCCATCTGTAGAAAACACAGAGCAGACTGTCTTTTCTCTCCATCCTCCCGCGACGTGTAATTACAGGATTTCTGTATGTGTGATGGGTCACAAGTGCTTCATTTTGAACTAAAAAATGTGATGAAAAGATTTTTTTATAGGGTTAATATAGCAGATCACCAGTGTGGCCAGTTTTATAAACAGCCGTTGCCATTTTGTGCAATATTTTGGGGATTTCCTTCCTGTTCTTCCTCTTGTTTCAGCTCAGGGGTGAACAGGGCGTGACCAGTTTGTGTGTAAAATGAGTGACTGTGTGTTTGTGTCGATGCTGTATTTAATGTAGGTTTGACTGAGAGAGAAAAAAACCCCACAGGACTGATCTTGAATTACATTAATTGACCTATTGGGGGCACTATAATCAAAGAAAACAGTATCCAATACAATACAACAATTACAACAACAGATTACCTGTCATTTGCCAAAATAAAGAAATGCTACTCCTTGTTGCTGTAAATGTCTTTTCTTCTGTAAAGAAATTATTTTCCAATTTTATTGTAGGAGTCTTGGAGGTTTTGGGTAACATTCAAGTCTCCCAATTCATCATTTCATAGCAGTTTATAATGACTTTTAAATAAATTGTGTATATATATAAATACACACACACATACATATATATGTGTGTATTTATACTTAGAACGTTTACACTGTTGATACGTTATGAATGTTAATAACATATCGATGCCTGCTGCCTTCTCTATAAATTTGGTCAAACTAGTGTGTGTTTTCTTCCCCTCACAATCTGGCAACCCTTTTGTTACTAATTTATTTTAGATATGAGGTAACATATGCTTATTTGGTCAAGTTAAAGACAATCAATGCAAATCTCACAAAGTAAATGTGAATCTATACAGCAGCCAGTTAGCCTAGCTTAACATAAAAGCTAAGCTGTACTGGGTAGAAACCAGCACCATTGTTAACTAAAAAAATGTTTTTACATTTCTGCTTATGTACATGTTAAAAATAACAAAACATATTTTGTAAGTAAGACCATTTGTACTGACAGGTGTATTTCAACCCAAGCTAGCTGTTTGCTCTTCAGATGCTAAGCTAAGCAAGTTAGCTGTGTGTCTGGTTTAATTGTTAGATGAGTATGGTAGTGATATTTGATTATAATAATCAAGAATTGACATCAATTTTAAAATGACAACTTTTGCATTTTCCAGAAAGTTAAAACAACTCTCATACTGTAAAAATACCAAATAAAAACTCAATCTAACCCCTTTTCGTGCCAATAATAGCAATCACTTCAAATATAGTTGGTTATACTTTTGGTACAACAGTAAGGACATAATGGACACCATAACTGTTTTATTATTGTTAAGCATGGGGGTTAAGTATTTCCAATCTGGCTGAATGACATGCAACAGCTTGTAAAACAAAGCTACTTCGTTATGGGGTTTCACTTTTTCATACACCAACTGCTAACTTGGGAAAAAAAAGAAAAACAAATGGTACCGACTTATATTTCAAAGGTTTTGTAAAATACTCAAGTTTGAAAAATAGGTACAGCAAGTCCTATAAAAGGCTCAGCAGTTGTAAAGAGACAGCAGAGGCCAACAGTAACTTCAATACAAATAGTTTTCACGAGGTGTGAAACACAACTGCAGGTGGCGTTTGTGATTTCAGACTGAATTGCCTGGAAAATTTGCAGTATTGTAGTAGATTGTGCACCTGCAGTGACAGTGGTTATTTTGCCCGGCTGTGATTGGAATTATAATATTGCACTGGTAAAAATCAAAGCCTTCCCGTGTTGACCAGCAAATTGACAAATAAATGCTACATATTTGAAATATATTTCACCTGAAATTTCCATAGTAATCTTTAGGTAAATAAATAACTCTCACCCATATAAGTCCTACATATACATCTTTACAGTATGTACACTGACACATCTATGACTCCTGAAGAGACTCAGGATCCAAATGAAGAGACATTCAATTTATCAGCCAAATGGCTAAAGGGGAACAATATGTTTGCACCCAAAAACCTGCCACCCACAATACAACAGAAACTGAATGCAAGGGTTGATTTGCAAAAAAGCTTATTGTCCATAATTTCAGCAACAGCTCAAGTACAAGCTTTTCTGCCCTCCTTATACGTTATTAAAATGGTGCAAAAACCCCTAGTCATAAATCTGTTATAATGCTCTCAGCACACATATAATTATAATAAAAGGTTCAATACAGTCTAAATCAGGGGTTTTCAAACTATTAGACATGAGGCAAAGGTACTGAAAGAAAGTGAAAGACAGAGGCAAGTTATACTAAAAACAATTAAAAACCACCAATGTCTGTTATAAGAGTCAAAACCGAACACACAAACATGCTAGACTTACGGTTTCTGAGCATCATTATGGTCATTATCCATCAAGTGTAAACTCGACACTCAGAAGTTGTGTAAGAATCACCAGAATTTTCTTTCACTTTTGAACTAGTCCAGCCACAGTCTGTACATCCATAGATCGACTGCACACATGAATTAATAATAACTAATTTGACTTTTATTGGTGCAAATTTTCTTAAATGTAAACAAAGACAGACTTTAAAAAAGTAGAAAGGAAGATGTGTCATTGTCACACTTTGAAAACCCCTGATCTAAATAATTCTCTATCTACTGTTTGGCACATTTACTTACATCATTTTCATAACCAGACAAAATGTACAGATGTGTGCATACCTGCACAAACAGTATACCTGAAACAAATATGTCATGCACTACAGAGGTGTTCGTGTGTAGCAACATGAGATGGTAACTACAGTATACAGTATTTTTCCACCAGAAACTAGTGTAAAAAAACTACAATGAGGTTACAAAGTTGATTAACTACAATATTAAAGAAAGAATTTGGCTCTTCACAGAGTGCAGAGACACTCTTGTGTAGTTTGGAAGCTGGGCATAAAACAAATTAAAAAACAATAGCATAGTAAAAGTAAGTGAACAAGAGGTACAACCGGCGCACACATCTTTACTCTAAAAGCTAAACATCTGTCTTAGAGCAGGTGTCCATTTGAACATTGAACCAGGTTGTGCTTCTTGAAATCATTCCTGCCGCATTTCCATTCAAATGCACCTTCAGTCTAAATGATGGGGAGACATTTTTATTTACGACTAATTCTTTACATTCAAAGGTTTATCTGAAGTTATACTTAATAGCTAATCTAAAGATTCTTCTTTCACCAGTTGAAATGTTAATTTTGAATCAGACACATTTAAAGTGTGCTTTGAGTGCACAACCCGTGACTGTTCATTAAAAAACACAATTAAAATTAAATCAAGTAGATTGTTCTATTTGAAAGACTTAAGACAGGTTGCTGTTGTAAAAATAAAATAGGACCTAAACTGGATCCTAGTGGCACACCGCAGGAGATAGCAGGAAAAAGAGATAAAAAAAATTATTAAATCTAATATGAGATTCATATAATTTCCAGGGATCTTGAGACAAACTGTGATAGACTGATAAAAACCTTTCATATCTGCTTTGTCATAGACTGCAGATGTTGTGTTGTGTGCATTAGAAGGACGTCCTTTAACAGTCGGTATGATCAGGAGGAAGCAACAATGGCTTCACTGCTCGAGTGGGCACCTGGCTTTTATTAGAGTAGGACAGCTCGCAGCATATCCTTTAATGAGTGACGGTGACTTCAGACTATTTTGTGCACATTGATTGAGTATTTGGATTGTAGATGTGAGGTGGCTTCTTGCATGAAAATATAGAGTTCAGCAAAATGGCGCTTGCTCTAATGACGATGCCAGTGAATTCTCCTCAACTCCACAACTACTGAAAGAATCAATACAGCCTCTTCAACACTCACACTCAATAATACTGAAAGTTCCTGTGAATGAAAGTTAGGTGGAAATCTTGTCCCCTCTCCCTGTGAGTGTCCAGCCTGATATGAGACAGGCTCATCAGCAGGAACACTGGGTCTGTCCTGCACGTAATCCCACAATCAAAATGGAACAAAACTCTGGGAGGTAGCCCCCCCATCAGCAGCAGCACACATGGAAAACATGGTGGATCAGAGGTATTGTAAGCAGATGAATCTATAAAGGGATTGTTGCTGTGGACTGTACAGAGTTCAGGTGTTGCTAAAATGCTGCATGCCCTATTTTCTGCTTTCTGCTCCATCTGTGGACTAAGTTGTTGGATATTAAGGCGACTGAAAAGGATAATGCTGCAGAGTCTCACCTGTGGCGGAATGATTACTGGAGTGCAAATTCGACTGAGTGATGGAATAAGTAGCACATACTTAGTCATGTATGTGAGTAAGTATAGTTTATAGGCTGTACATACGTTTATATAATAAGTATACGGTACACACTTTGAATGAGTAGCAAATCAGTGGTGAACACAACAGAGACAAGCCGTAACCTTTTCTCTTAGGTATCACTGGTTATGTTATGATCTATATGCCGTTACCTGCAGCGCCTGTCTCTACTCCAATACAACAGAAGGGAAGGGGTTATATTTATGGTGCTTCTTGTTCTTCTTGGATACATTTGCAGGTACATAAAGAGGTGCAGCCTTTCCTGATATAGGCAAATATAGGAGCGGTTGCTAAGCAGCAGTCTCTGACTCCTTTTTGACCCCCCCTGTGTACTCTGTATAGTCGCAGCCACATGTTAAACCTTATTTCACTCCATACTGTTCATGAAAGGAAGACGTGACCGTATGTTCACTTATACGTGAATGTGCTTATGTACATTCACTCTTTTTCTGCAGGGTATGAACTGATACAACATTAGATTCTCAGTTGCTCTCATTTTGTTTAATGCGTATTAAATCCTGCTGCCTATATCTATATGTTTTGGACACACTCCTCTCTGTGTCAGTTTGACTCACAAATCACAAATAGTTTTTGAAACTTAACTCCACTGACAAATTCTGCTCTGTGTCTGAAGGCCAGTTAAATAAGCAGATGTAGCTTTGGCAGCTTTCTGAGTTGACAACGTGCCAAAGTTGTGTCTGCCGATTTTTCTGTTGCACCCAGTAAACAGAAATGATTATTTCTACCCTGCTCTACTTTCTCCTGTAGAAACGTCGATCTACTAACAAGCCCCTTTACCTTCTGCTGTATTAGGGCGAGGGCAGAAATATCAGCGATAAATAAAGTTGCTGTAGATAAATAAATCCAAAGCATCTGTATGCTTAATGAGAAAAGGTGTCACCCTCTTTGCAGTATATTTATGATATTTCCATACTTATTCTGTTGTGTTTTAAACATGTTCAGCTGACAGTGGGAGAGAAACAGGAGGCTTCCAAACTCATGCTTGACTGTGTGAAGATGGATCTTGCTCTGCAGTTTGTCCTGAGCTCATGAGTGTGGACGCTTGTGTTGTATGTGTGTATCGTCTGGAAGGGGAGGAGTTCCCGTTATACGAGATTCATTTAAGGCTTACAACATTTCATTCTTCATCCTTTTTAGAGTTAGTGATGTATCCTAGAAAAGTGAAAGAGTCATGCTACAGAGCCGTCTTTTGTTTAGTGGATCCCACTTGGCCTGAGTCCACTCCTTCTGGATGGATCCTTCGTGTTCGCGAAACATCCCTCACCTATCCCTAACTCAAACACAACTCCTGCCTCTACTTCTTCTCCTTCACCCTCTACCTTCCAGTCCAGAGATCATGGTGGCTCAGACCAAGTCCTTCATTCACACCATAGCTCCACTCTGACCCTTATTTAAGGCCTCCACTCCCCTCCTTGGTGCTCCCGCTGCGGCCCCAACATCCGGCAGCTATGCTCATGCTCCTTTGGGTAGCTGCAGCGTGAGCCCCTCGCTCCCGCTCCATGTCACACTGGCTTAGTGTGCGCTCAGGCCATCCCGGCTGGTTGGAGGAGCCAGACCCCGCCCCTCCAGGCTGCTGGGAGGAGATGGTGCGAAACAAGTGGTTGCGTTTGCGGAGGAAGTCTCCTCCAGTTGCGCCCAGAGCAAAGCTGCCTTTGCGGAGGACCATGCGGGTGCTGGCAGACTTGGCAGGATGAGACCTCTGGTTGTATTCCAGCTGGGACAGGTGGGAAGCGTAACCATCTGGGATGAACTGAAAGCAATACACAATCAATTTGTTTGGGTGTGGTGCTCTGACTGAAAACAGCTGATTAGATTTACTTATTATTTCATACTTTTTCCTGTCTGTACCAGACTACAGCTCAGAGAGAAAGTACGTTTATCTGACAAGGGTACCACTGTAGTTAATTACAGCCTGCTCATTACAACTATGGTCACTGTTTTTGTTATTATGAGGGTCAATAACCAGATGTGTTGTATTTTCCAGTTGTGTCCAGCTGGTAAAGGTCAGATAATCCAGTGAATATCCTGCCTTCTTAGCAGTACTGTGTTATATATATATATATGTTATACATGTTAGGTAAGTAAAATGAAATGCACTGCACACATGCTGTTTATTGATTCCCTACCTGGCACTGGTTCTGCATTTTCTTTGTGGGCCTTCCCACTATGTAGATATGGGACGGGGGCAGGCCGATAGATGTGTACACTGAGATGTCCTTAGTGGAGCCGTAGGCAGCAAAAATCCTCATGTGGGCCTAATAATGAAGAACCGTTGGATAGTAAAGTCTTCACGGATTGTATTTTATTTTACAGCTGCTTCCAACACACTGGTTTCGTTACCTCGCTGATGAGGGACTTGAGGAAGTTGGCCTTGTGTCGCAGTGGGTCGTGAACCAGCCCGTCACAGAAGGAGACAATACCGTGGGGAAAGTTATGCTGAGAGAGCCAGGCCACCACACGCTGCTTCTGCATGTCAGGGCGACCCGTTACGTATACTATCAAATAGCCCAAATCCTGCCAGTACCTAAAGAAAATGAAAACAATGTGTATACTGAACATTAAATAATGTTGGACGGTAAAACGCTGCATATCTTAGAAGAAGGTGTCTTACATTCTTCATTAGATAACCTGTGTATCTGCATATAGAGTCCAGTGTGTGACCTTACCGTACCACATCCACAGCTCCAGCTCGAACCTTTGGGTCACTGCCCATTATTGACACACTGGCAGCGAATGACCCGTCAATACTGAAGACGACAAACTCTGTTCCCCGTGGTACGACAGTAAGGTAGCTGTCTGCAAATGTGTGGTCGCCCCTGGTAGAGAGACAGCGGAGGGAGGGGGAGAAACATGGACACGGTGTCTCAAAGATTTGAGATAACCATGACCTGGATGACTGAGAACCTTCACAGATATGGACACGGTGGTTCTTTCCTTTCTTTTTTTTTAACAGAGAGCAGCAGAAACAAGGCAAAGCAGTTTTGTGATTTAGCATACCTGACCACCATTTTGACAGGATACACCCCGATACTGAGCCTTTTGTTCTCAGGTATGACATAAGAGACACGTCCACTGCTGTTGGTGAGTTCTGTGTCAAAGTAAACCCACTCGCCAGAGGGAGGCTGATTCATGATGTGGATGTCAATCTGAAATTAAATACATAAATAAATCATACAGCTCTTTTCAACATGGCACCACGGCTCCTAATGTGTCGTTACCTTCTCTCCAGTAAGTGTGACCATGTCCAGGGGGCCGTACATGAAACGTCCCATCACCGTCTGAGCTCCGTCCTCCGTGAACACAACGTCACTCACGCGGTGGTTCGCTGTCACATTCTGACAGGAGAAGAACAAAACGGAAAATCGGAATCTAATTTTTCACAATATCACTAATTGTTTTCTCAAATTAGTGTTTTTTTTAAATATTTCATCTTTTTTATTTACATGCAGGAGGTACTGCAACTAGAAATGACAAATGTAGTGTGTCTATAATGTCTCTGAAACCAAACATATGTTCATTGGATCAGTTTCATAAATGCTGTCTGCAAAAGGAGAGGAAATAAAAAACAAGAATTAGAGCTCTTACTCTGATTTTAACATGTGTCCTCTTACGAAGCCACTTCTCCCGAGGTTTGGACGGAGTGAATTCGGACACTTCTTTACCATCCAGCTCTAAAATACTGGAGTTTTCATGTCTCATAACCTGCAAAAAAATTTACTTTCAATAAGTAATTAGGTTTCTGATTCCTGTTACACACGTAGCTTCTAAATAAATGTTTTCATCACATAATAGACAGCACACTAGCTCACCCCAACCTTCCACATTTATTTTAGATTTTTTTTTTGTGCTTGCAAACTAGGAAATATTTTTCATCTGTATATTAAAACTTGCATTATGCTAGCTTTGGCTAATGGAGTGCTACATTTAAATTACTGCATTTTAATTAGATTAGATCGATCTTAGAAATGTACTTATGAACTACAGAAGCTGGTAAAAATGAATACAAACATTTAGTACTTTTACTTTACTGCTATTTGAGAAAGTGAAGAATTTTGTGAGGGTGTACTGTGAGCTAAATGCTAATTTTAGCATGCTAACAGTAACAAGGCTAATATTTTAGCAGTTATCTCATTTTCTCAGGAATTTGGGCAAAACCTAACTATGTATATATATGTATATATATATATATATATATATATATATATATATAAATAACCTCTGAAAATATTTGACATAACAATCAACAATTTGAATTAAAATAAATAAATGTAAAGGTTAAAAATAGGTTGAAAACTGTAGCTATCTACATTTTTGTTTTACTATATAGAAACTAAAGCTCTGTTATAGTTCCACCAGTTCATATGTGGTACATAGCAACATAAATAAAAGTAGTCTGCTTCAAATCATAAATAGACATAGACACCAGTAGTGATGCGCTCCCTCGCATGTATTCAATTCATCTTCTGTATATTTTTACATTTTTAGATGAAATACCATAATGTTTTGATAGATTTGTGTGTATAGGTTTGGCATAGTCTGTGAAATTAGGCCATTAATTTAGTAAAATCTGATGGAATTAAGATTAAATAACAAAGTAAGACAGTAGCTTGGCGAAGAGAAACATACTTTTACAACTTCAAACACTGCAAAGGTGAAATCTAAATTAAACTGAGACCCTGTGCACCTGTCTGAGCAGGAAAGAGACGACATCTGTAGACTCCCAGTACGAGGCATGGAAGAGATGAGGCAGAGCCACTGTTGGAAATGCTGTCAGGGCATCGGGGCAGTACAGTGCATAGTCCATTCTCTTACTGCCCCACCACCGAGAAGCAACTACAACATGAAGGGAACGAGGAAAAAGGTGGAAAAAAAGAAAAGACACTGAGTTCAGAGAGCATCTAATGTTGTGATGTATTAGTTCCCTCTGATCATGTACAGACGAACATTCCAAGACAAGCATGAACAGAGGGTGAAAAGAGTCACTAGACTAGAAGACAGTGCACTCCACGCACGTAGGGAAACACACGCCAGAGAACAGTTCAGAGTCTATGAGGAGCTTGTCTCAGTAGTTTGGTAAAGTACAACAGAGAAGTGGTTCTCATGAAACTGAACTGAAGGATTACAGGTCTCTTAAGTACTTTAGGACTACCGAGGAGGACAGAGAAGGCCAAAAGAGGAAGGAAACTAGCATCCTTCCCTCACGTCCTCTTACTACAACTCCCAGGGTACCTTGCTCTATGTTCTTCAGCACCGCGAATGGTGGGACAATGGAGAAGATGTCTGTGATGTCAGAGGTGACATCGGTGAGGTCAGAGGTCATGTTAGAGCTAATGTCTGAGATCTGCTCAGACTCCACACCATTGGGTCTTGGGAACACCTGACGGGATTTTTGAGGTGACGAGTTCTGGGAAGCAATTTTACAGTAGGGTAGAACCAGCTGGTACAGCAGTCTGGGCCTTTTACTGTGGCTGAGTCTATGTGCTGAGGGGATGTTTGGAGGGAGGAAATGAGAACATCAACATATGGACTGTCAGCTTGACAATGGGTCACAGACACAAGTTAGAAGTAAACTTACTTGTGGCGATGTTGGAGGCGGTGTAAGAGTCGGCTAAGCCAGACACCTGGCTGGCGATGCTGGCCTCACTGGCTCTGCGGGTGCACCGGAGGTGAGGGACCCCTGGTGATGTAGGAGAGGGGTACTGACCGTCGACCAAACTGTGCAAGTGAACAGGGTCAACTGCGGAGGCAGAGTAAAATTCTTAACTGCAAGTGGGGCCGTAGATGGAAGAAGGAATATCCTTAAGGAATAAATAAGGAGATGGATACAGGAGTGGAATAAATCTTCTCATCATCATTCCCTCTCCCGTTGATATATCTTCAGTACTTTTAAATAGACTAAAATGCTGAACTATTTCCTTACCTTGCAAAACAATTTTAAGATAGCTGATAGAAACTATGAATGAAGATTTACAAACAGGACAAAGAGAAACAGCCAACAGATACGCACTCTCTGTTTGGAGCTGCGTCTGTGTGTTGAGGATGGGCACAGCGATGGAGGTCTCACTGACGGCGTTTTCCTGCCAGCGATGAGTCGCTGCACCGCCGGACTCCAACAGAAGCTGAGGGTTACTCTGCACGGTATCGACTAGCAAGACAGATGACGGGTGAAAGAAAGAGACACAAGCCAGGATGACTCACGATCAGCTCAGTCTCACACGGAAAGAGCAGCGTTCCACTGAGATGTCTTATAATACACAAGTGTGTGGACTCACCCAAGAGAGCTGAGAGTCCATCGCCCAGGGGGAAGCGCTGGTAGCGGGGGACAGTAAAGGGAGGCAGCAGGTGGAACCTCTTGTCCAAGAGAGGCTCAAGGCGTGAGGCTGAGGGGTCAGCTGGATGAAACAAGTTGTAGACCTGTTGACAGGCTGGACGTAGAGCCGACACTAGAGCAGAGAAAAAAACATGAGAGACAGCAGCTACAATCATCTGAAAATACTCACAATGAGACACAAAAATACCAGAAATAGACAAAAAGATGGATTATGAATAACAACAGCCTCATTTGAAGGTTGTACAAATGCAAGTTCACCAGAAACAGTTTCCCTGCCGTGTCTGATTACGAGACTAAATCTAAATACATAGAAACATAATCCACCACAGCCTAAACCTCTTTATGCAGTTTTGTTGGATATCACAATGCATAAAACAATATACACCAAACATTCTGTGTCCAACTGTAATCATATCTAATCTGGAACTGTTCCAGATGTTCCAGCTGCAGGACAATAACCTCTCTCCTTAAAACTCAAAGTGAGCACTGTGGCATTTTTCCTTTAGAAAATCTCACCATCTAATGAGGGCACCACAGTCTTCCTCAGTGCAAGCACCAGCCCCAGAGGCGAGCCGAAGAGGAAGACGTCAGTAACCTCGAAGTCAAACTTTCCCAATGAGCCTCCGTCCAACATGGTGCTGTTGCTGGAGCGTCGGGATCCGGGCTCCCCGTGGAGCACGCTGGAGTGAAGACTGCGCAGACGAAACAAAAAAATAATTTGTTAACAGAATATCAGTTCCTGCATGATGCATTTGTTGTGTTAAAGAGTTTAACGATATATCTCCAGATATTATTCAATTTGATTAAATGCATTAATGGATATATTTGCTCATATAACAGGTTTTAATGAACACAACCCAACATGTAGTCTGTTAAAAACTAATTTAAAAAACAAACAGGAGATCTGAAAATAAACCAGATAACAGCAGAACTTCTGTGCAAGTAATAATTAAGTAAATGAAGTTTGGTAAAAATGTTGATTGCTTCCTAAAACCCTGTGGGCAGAGCCCCCCTTGTCTTTCTATCCTAGTCACGTCCCTGCATCAGTTGGACTCTGTGTGTCTCACCTGGACAGGAAGGCCTGGTGGTGTTTGATGGTGTCCAGCTCGTATGTGGACGAGTCACTGCGCTTTCGGGGAAGTTGTTTCTTCAGGTCGTCGGGTCCCGAGCAGCGAGGGATGTCGATGTTGCTGCGACTGAGGTGCCGACTTTTCTCGAGGGACGGCGAGGAAGGAGAGACGCTGTTTATGATGATGCCAGGAGAGAGAAGGTCTGTGTCCTGGAGAAAGAAAGAGCACTGTAAAGTCCTCCAGTGATACTGTGACTACTTACTACATAACATGTTTGTGTCTTATCGTCTTCCTGACAGAGTTTAACGAGTGTTGATACCTGCACACTGATGGCGCTGCCCCGCCTGCTGCTGTTCTGGCTTTCTGACACAGTCACAGAGCTGCTGCACAGAGCGTCAAACGCCAGGATGCCCCCGACACAGTCCCCGATCACACACACCTGCATTAGAAAAGGATAAGTACAAACACTTAAACACAAATCAGCTTCGCCTGTACACGTGCCGCCAGGACGCTCACAGAAATGTGGGCGTTTGCATCTTTGAACGAACCACCTAATAGGCAGGAAACTATTTCTCCCACCTTCAGGAGTCACACCGACCTGGCCGTTAAATGACGCTCCTTCTGGGGACTTGATGAAGTCAGTATACACCTGATTGGCTCGCAGGATGACAGTCGCCACAGCGTCTTGATACTGAGGCGCAGAGGTAGCCAAAAGAGGCAGAGCAGCCAGCGGGATGTGGTCCTGGCTGCTGGACAGGCAGCCCTCATCGTAGCTGTAGGGGCTCAGACTGCGGGGCAGAGAGGAAACGTTATTACTGTGAGTGTGTACCTGTGGCAGGTTGTGCCGACGCTGCAGCAGATCAAGAGCGTCTCTCACTTGGAGACCAGTGAGAATGCGTCGACACACACGGCAGGACAGGGAACCATGCGGATGGCGAAGCGGCCCAGCGCTGTAGGGTAGTGGACCCTCATCACGGTCTCAAAAGCGCTGCTCAGAGTGTTTACATCTGCCTGTTTGCTGCTCTGTTCACCTGCAGTCAAGAAAGGACAGAATATACCTGAGACCAGCGTTTCCAAACCGTTTAAAGGTGTGACCCCCAGAAACAAAACTGTGTGTAAATAACAGTACATGTACCCAGGTCAAACGAGCTGGTAAAAAACCTATTTTCACATGTGTGAATTATGTGTTGCAGGATGTGGTTGTAGCTTTACCAGAGCCAGTGTCCAGGATGTTTCCTCCGTGCAACACTAGAACCAGGACATGAATCTTAGACGTCTGGAGACACTGCTGAGACGAACAGTCCTGCAGGTAGGAGGACAGAATAGAGAGGAAGGGGGAAAAGGGGGCAATGGAAATGGGAAAGAAGTGTGACGGATAAAGGAGCAACTATCCGAAGGAAAAACAGTTCTTCTGTGACAGCTGAGACACATGAGCAGGGTGGGAGGAGTCAGGGGAAGACAGAAAGCTACGGTTGGTAAAACACAGGTAATTCTATTGTCTTTACGCACGCCAACGCAGCCCTTCACACTCCACCAGGACGGGAATCTAATTTCACTACACGGGCTGATGAATAAAAGCTCATTTAGCCGGATATTTGTTATCTACCGGCTATTTCTGGTGAATAAAGGTGTGTGAGACAGTTTAGACATTAGGGAAGACGCTGTACCTCCATCTGCGTCTCCTCGTTACTCATTGCAGCAAACTCTCCGCCCAGAGCAGCATCTGGATAGATGGATAGATTGTTTATTCATCCCCCACATGGAAATTCACATGGGCCAGGTGTGTTTCTGCGCGTGGCATGTAACTATACAGAGACACACCAACCTTGTGCTTCATCCACCTCTGTCGTTTCTATTTTGTCCATCAGATCGTTGGAACTCCATTTGGTGATCTCCTTCGGGAACATCTCCTCGTTATCAGAAAAGTCCTCTGCAAGACACAGAAAACCTCCCATATTATTAAAGACACGCCTCTGTGACCTCTATTATGAATCATCTTTCTACGTCTCTGGGAAATTGGAAGTAATCTACCGCCAACAAGGTGCAAATGTCAGCTGTGCAGGCTGTGCAGGCTGTGTCGGCGCTGTCGTGTGACCACACGAGACATTAAGGAAATCTAAACAACCGAGCTAATGTTTCTAAGCCCACAGACACAGAGCTACACTTACATACATGTTGATATTATAAATGAATCGGCTGAGATGTTTGGAAAACCAAAACGCAGCAGGAGGCACGAGGGAATCATAATTTAGAACCAATTCACGAAAGCAAATGGTGCATGTTTGAAACAGAATCAGGCCTCCGCTGTTTCTAATGTGTTCTGAGCACTGTCCATTATGTGTTACGCCAAAACTAATGACTTTACCATGCGCATCAAAGAATTCATCATCTGTACTGTCCTCGGAGTCTCGGGCGATGCTCTGCATCCTCCACTCTGAAATGCTCTGATGGGATGGGCTACCTGCGGAGAAACGACACAGGAGGTCGTCAGGCGTCTCCAGATGAGCGACGTGATTAACGGGAGACGATAGTGAAGCTTACTGTGTTTACATGATCCATATACGCATCTACGGGAAAATGCAGTGGACGTGTGAAATCATTTATGCAGCACAACATGAAGTCCACTTGCTAGGAACCCATTACATTTCATTACATCTCAGATTAAGTAAACAGCACAGGTTCTGGAGCCAGTGTGGGCACGTGAACGCTAATTATTGTGAAAATGTTGACACGTTTGGGAGAATATGACGTGAGCGTCCGTGGGGAAATTACAGGACATATTCTGTGTTCAGATAATAGGAATGATCCGAGATTCACATTCACATTAGGATCTGCACAAATCTAAAACAGAACGTGTTTGAGACAGAGAATAATCAGTGTCCTCACCGCCCCTCTTAGACGACCTGTTGGAGGATTTAGAGGATGTTGACCACTGCTTCGTAAGCTCCCCACGTGATTCCAGTGAATCTCCCAGCTTCCCTCCACCTCCTGCTGATGCTGCATCTGCAGCTGATCCCGCCGTCTCCGCCCCCTGCCCTTGGTCCTGACTGACGGAGGAGCCGTTGGTCTCCGTTCCCCCCTCCTCGTTGAGGCTGTACTGGGCCATCTTCTTAGCTAAAGCCAGCTGGGTCTCCAGCTCCAGCTGCCTGATGTCCTCGATGGTCAGGCCGTACCACTCGTCCTGCCAGCACCACGCCTGCCGATGGGCTCGGACCATCACTTTACGGAGGCCTGGAAGCACAAGGAAACAATAACACACCTGTAATGTGACAGCATCACGTGAGAACTACACCTAATCAGAAGACAGGGGAACTTTTGCAGCCTGCCTCAGAGGAACATCCATGTTCTTCTGCAATATTATTACATTAATTAAAAACCCATACAAATATGAAAAGTCACTGATTGTGTAAACAAGACTAAGAGGCAATCTGTCTGAGGATGTTTAAATGAATCGACTCTACTAACAACAGCTGGTTATAAAACCCTGAACGTGGTAATAAAGGCCAAAATGAGCAAACACAGAAAGCTGTTATGTTCAGAACAGCCGCTAACACAGTCAAATTAAGCATGAAAGTGGAAACTGATGAATGGATAATTAACAAAGCGGTTATTGAATCAATCAGATATTTTCAGAATAAAAACACTGAATCTCGTGCAGGCTGAAGTGGCAGCGAACGTAACGCTAGCGAGAAAACATCCCCAGTGAAGATGTATCACTCTGCTGTACTTTTTAGGAACTACAGGTAGTGCTCTCTTTCAGAATTATTCCCATACTTTCAAGGTTCCTCACACATTTTTTTGTTCTAAATGTTTTAATTACAGACTATTCTCAGATACTTCCAATAAGTCACGATAATCTGTTGCTTTTAGAAAAGGATCTAACCCACAGACAGGAAGACAAACGAGGAGAAACCCCACTCACACAGACTCAGTCAGAGACCTACCCACATCGTGTATGAAGCGCTCGATCTTGGACTGCATGCCCCAGTATCTGAACTCCACTTTACACAGCTTGTATGCACACATGACGGGGGTCTGACTCTGGCTAATCTCCTCGATCCAGTCCTCCGACAGCGGACCCCGTTTGGTCTTCACTGACTGATACAGCTTCGGGTCCTCTTCTGCCAGGTACTCGTGAGGAGCGATGTAGTCCTTTACGATGTCTATGGGGTCTACGGGGGGAGGAGGGGAGGGGAGCAGGACACACATGATAACCTGCTGCCATACGTGAGAGCGTGTGCGCCTGGAGCAGGCCACAGTATGCTGGGAGGGTCAATTCACTTACCTACAGTCCTCTGTCTCTTTTCAGCAGAAGACAGGTTGAAGACGTCCACTTGACTTCCAGTATCTGGTTTGTAATATGTCTCAATGTCTATGGAGAATTTCTCTACAAAGGGACAAGTGTACCTGAGAGACAGACAAACAAAGAAAAGAAAAGCTTTCAGAGGGAAACGGCATAAGAACTCCAATCTGGGATTTGTCAATTTGCTTTCATCTCAATCCGACAAAAGTTAAATGCATTTTGTAAATATAAGCAAATTCAGAGTTTGATGCTGCAGCAAATAGACATGATTTGTACATTCATCCAGTCAGCCAACATCATTTCAGAAAAACAGCGGCTTATATGACGTCTAAGAGCATCAGCATCAGAGTACATTCAATCAGAAACTCAGATTCTCAGATAAAAACGTGTCAAACGTTGGCCACAGAGTTTCCAGTGAAGAACTTTATGATTATTCAGCTGAAATTCTTCCAAATATTAAAAAGTCTCATTCAGCAAAATGAAGCAAATGTTATTTCATTTCTCAAATCTATGGCTCAATAAAACCCATTAACAGCGTTTTATTACTAAAGGTCCAGAGTTTGACTCTTGGCACTTTAACTGTCATATAAATGTGTAGTATTGAGTCTTTGAGGATCTGATTTCATGTACAGGTCCAGTTTTTGCGTGGCCGCCTCACCGGGTTCGTGTGTAGGGGTAGGCGTTCCATGACTCCTCCTCCACTCGGAGAGCGGCCTGAGGCAGAATGGCACAGAACCAGGACGGGATGTGTTTGCCGATGTGATACACCTTGTGCGTGTACTGCCCCGAGCCCCCCGGGCCGTCCTCGTAAGGCTTGTTCTCCAGGATCTCCACGCCGCTGCCCTCGCCGCAGCTCTCCTCTCTGCTCTTTTTCTGTGAGGAGGCAGAGCGGAGAAGGGTTCATGGGTTTCTGATAGTTCATGTCAGTGATGTGACGACCTACTGTTCACATCTGTCCCGGTAGGTCTGGTACTGCCTGTTAGTCCTGCTGGACCCGTTGATTGACACCAGTGAAACTAACAGTGGTTTTTTTCTTATTTGATTGTTTCAGCAAACTAACATTAAAAGATAAATGACCAACCCCGTAACTCATATTACGATTAAGTACTAACTCACATCTGCAGCCAGCAGGATGAGTTCTGTTAATATTCTCACAGTGAAACTATTTCAGACCTGGTGTTTTCGTATTAAAACTACTGGTACATGAATCCGCCTGCTGCATTTGAATTATTTCAGTCTACAGATCAGATTTCCATATATTTGTCCTACAGATCCAAAACAGTCCCAGTTTCATCCAGACTCAGCCCTGATTCTCTGACACATGCCGCCCGCCTTCCTCTTCTGTGCTGTCCAATTTAAACCCCTGCTACACTCACACAGCGCTGCTGTCTCATCTGGACAAACATGCACAGAGCGGCTGATGCAGTGGAGACAGGGAAAAAAAAAAAAAGAAGCTGGTTCGCTCCTAATTTATCCTCTAGACCTTCAAATCCCCAGTTTGCCACAGCTTACTGTTCGTCGTATTTTCAACCTGGATAATGTTCTGTCGGTGGTTGTACGACTGTCCCACCACAGATCAGACTCGGGTCTCTGTGAATTCGTTCTGCATCAAACTGGACAAACTTCTCAGACGCCGTTAGATTAACATTGTGGTTTGAGTAAAAGGCAGCAGATGGTTGAAGCTGACAGATCCTGTCAGACTGAGCTGAGCATTAATCCTGTTGCTCCACAGAGGGAGTCTGGGATTACAGCATCTCAGCTTAATCACACAACGGTAACTCTGGTTCTCTGGATGAATACACAGCTGATATGAGAAAGGGAAGATCCAACCAGTGATCGAGCAGCATCGAGCCTTATTAAAAAACCTAAAGTAAAGGACATTTGTGTCGCTGCTGCTGTGATTTCACACTGGTGAAATAAAGATGCTTCTTCCAGTAACTCAACTGCTGTGGCCAAGTTTTTCTTCCCAAACCTAAAAGCACTTTCTCTGCAGACACATACGGGATCTATTCTTGATTATTTTATTTCATTTTATCACCGTTCAAGAAGCCGTTTCATAACCTATTATTTCCACGTTGCCTTTATGAATTGGACACGATCTTTGCGTAGTTTGCCACGTTTGAATCCTTCAGCAGAGTAAGTGAAATGATTCTGCACATAACGTATTCAGCTTTCAGCCTGATGATTAAAAAGCTATTTTATTCTCCCATGGCAACGTGCTGCAGGTCAGAGGGCGGCACTGCGTAGCTCCGGCTCATCCTGATCATTATTAACAGCAAGAGCTGAGTGCTCGGGGTCGAGACTGAGAGCTGGGCGTGAGCAGGGAGCTCTCACTCATGAAGACTTCAGGGAGGTAATATCAGTAATGAAGGTCAGAGGAGGCAAACAGCTGGAAAATTGCTGTAATCCAGCAGGTAATGTAATTTGGGTGAGGAGCTGAGGGCTTTAAATTATCCTCCTAGTGGCCATGTCCCCCCTACTGCACTGAAGCTCTGTATTAATTATGGCACAGAGATAAAGTGGACTGCAACAATTACTGTGGGATGTTTGAGGATGTTTATGGGTCGGTCGGCCAGATGCCTTTCTGTGTGGAGTTTGCATGTTCTCCCCGTGTCTGCGTGGGTTTCCTCCGGGTACTCCGGTTTCCTCCCA